>MU227458.1:2036174-2051634 GCA_018584345.1 Thuja plicata | reverse complement strand
GGTTCAATTTTGAAAACCACTCCATGGCATTACCTCCTAGACTTCCTGGAAACAGTCGCATGAGGTAAGTGGGTTCGTGCATGTACTCAATGCTTAGAGCACAAAATTCTCTTACATGGTCATGTGGGTCAGTTTCTCCTGTGTATTTGTCATACTTTGGCCTTGCCACGTTAGGAGGAAACGGGACCATAGTGATACTCTTGTCAAAAGGAAATGGACAAATGGCATCCAAAGAGTATTTTGTTTTAGGTTTCTCCTTCTTGTTTGAGATTGGTGAGCTCTGTTTGCATTAGATTGAGCTGTTTGGTGAGAATAGATATCGGGTTTGGTACCTCCTTTTCCTTGAGATTTTCCACATTATAATCTTTGGGTAACTTGACACCTGTGGATGCTAGATGTAGGAAGTACTTTTCATTATCGTCACCAATTATCCGTTCCAATAGCTTGTGGATCCGTTTACTTTGTTTGAGTTTCTCGTATTCATCTTCAGGGATCTCTTCTTCACTGTCTGATCCAAACGGATTATGTTCAAACTTGGGTCTTTCTTCCTCTTCCATGCCTTCAGATTGTGCTTGTTTGCCATCATTATAACCCTCAAAGACCTTACTCTATTCTTTAGTGTTGCTATCCATTGGAGGTGAATCTAGATCAAAAAGGGAACTGCGAGAAGTTTCTCCGTGAAAGTGCGGTGTTTTAGGAGGCACTTTTGATCCTTTAGTTGTGTACTGGTTGCATCTTGTGTTAACCATGAAGTTTGTTCCTCAACTTTGTTAACATTTTCCAATAGTGCAAGTAAGGATTTTAGATCGTTCAAGTGGGCGTATCTAGGTAAAAGTAACTGTTTGTTGTTGGTGGATGTAAATGATTCCAACGTCAGAGGGTTAGAATGCCCTGATAGTGAGCTGGGAACCAAGTTGTTGATAGAAAATGAGTAGACCACACGTATTGAACTGATCGTGAAAGACTAACTAAGCATGCAAGGTAGATGTTTCGAAAGTGTTTTGAAATAACAACAGGGAGACCAGAAGACACAACAGGAACCAACTAAAGAGCAAAAAGGGTATCCTAATCCACTGAGACATCCTAAGAAAAACTACTACAAATGCCTACTGTCTTGAATATGAGCTCCCAGATATGAGCCTCTGTTGGTTCTAGGTACGATCCTAGAATCTGGATACAACTTCTTGCTGACCAAATATGATCCTATATACCAGATACGATCCTAAATACTGAATGCGACTCGAGAAAAATAAGATACAATTTTATGATGTCTTTGTCAATTTGGGTCAGTTTTGAAAAATTTGTTTTCGAAGTGCTTGAAGTTGCTTGTTTCCATATTGCATCAAGAGGTATTGTAAGGCATGAAAAACACTTGTACTCTAGGGTTTAAAATTTGTTGATTATTTTTGAGGAGCTTATCTTTTTAATGATCTTGTAGACACGTCAAACAGTTTTGCATTGTTAAGAGGGTGAAACAAACACTCCTTTTGTCCTATTTTATAGGTGGAGGATGAAAATATTTGCTCATTGACTTAGGTACACACTCAAATGTTAATCAGAATACGACCATCACCAAACACGCAATGGCTCCAGTCATGATGCTGTATTAGTTGACTCCAAATGCAAGTGAGGAAATGATATGATGAGTGTCTTGGGGCAATTACTTTTTGCTTTGCACAAAGATTATCACCCTTTTGGGGATGAATCGGGTATTCTTTCAGTTGAAGTTGTAGATTATTGGGCAATCTGTTCGAAATTGTCCCCCATAGAATTATACAAGGCAAAATTGAGGCGTATAGCCCTATGAGTACCTGAATATATATAGTCTCGCAAGAAAGATTCAAGTGGCTCCACTCTATATATACCCTGATATGTTTAAGGAATGATGTCAAAATTCCAAGAACAAAACCAGTTTCATATTCTGAGGCTTTGGCCTACGAGAAAGCAACTATTTATAGTGAGTTGGAAGGGTCGGCGTAAGACCTGTCCTCACTTGGGTCGTTCCCGGGAGATTTTTTCCTCAATCGACAGGCCCTCTACTGTTTAAATGATATGTAACCAGGATTGGCGAGCTTTGGATGTCTGGATTTCTGATTCTTCCAAGGAAGAAGAGCATACTCTCCTAATCTAAGCCATTTTCTCCCAAAGCACTTAAAACAAAATTCATTCCCTCAAGCTATGTTGAGCTCGATTTAGTTGTTCCTATTTTAAATAAAACAAAATGCTTGAAAGGGAAAATTTGCCTTGTTCAATTACCAAAATGATTTAATGATTTGTGTTGCTCAATTTATGATCCAAAAAGAATTAAGCGATTGAACTTGTTCAATTAATCCCACATATTTAGTGCTTTGTTTTGTTCAGTTACTATCCAAAAAAGAATTAAGTGATTTTTGTTTGCTTGTTCATTTACCCCCAATTTCATCACAAATGATAAGACAACGTCCAACTTTGTGATTTTTCTCAAGAGGAAAAGAGCATATTATCTGGTTGTTTTAGCAAGTGGATAAATGGTTTTAAGTTTGGAAAGCAAGGAAATAGAAGTCAAGATGGGGGTTGGCAACCTATAAAACCATGTTAGTATCTGTTGGTGCAAACTCCCACAAAAACCTTCAAAAATACCCTGCAAACACTTGTTAAGCTGCAAATTATCAAAAACACCACTTGTTAGAATGTTAGGGGTTAGGCAAACGAGATGCTCAAACTTTTAACCAGATGCGATCTTGAAATTTTACTAAATATGACATAGTATACCGTATGCGAGCTTATTCACTGAATGTGATCCCCTGCTGACCAGATACGAGCCCAAACTAGATACAACCCGGGAAATCCCAGATGTGATTTGACTTTTCTACGGTACAATGGCGTATCCGGGATGCGATCCTGAATGATTAAAAATGATTTTATGTCTAAATCCTGAGCATGCAAATTGGTAAAAAAGTGTTAGAAAATGAGTCCAAGTTGAAAATCGGGCCCCACGATGGGCACTAGAAATGTGCGTGTGTATTTGGGAACCTGTTAAGAAAGACACAAACACTCAATAAGTCATTTCATTAGTTCAAAATGGTTAGACAAGCATGTAAAACCACCTAATATCGACCTATTGCCTACTAACTAGGAAGAGTGTGATTAGTAACATATAAGCTCTCAGAATATGCTACAATTAGTGACGAATACAACCTAGCATGAAAGATTTTTAGTTAAAAATAAGCTAAAAAGATGATAAACAAGCATTCTAGCTCTAAGCATGTGAATAATAACAATGAAAAAGCATGAAATAAGAAGTGAAATGTTAGTCTAGGATTAATCTAACAGCATAACAATGCATTTAAAATCTAAGGTGAAGACTTCTTTACTCTCAAAAATGGCTTCTATTTATAGAAGAATGAGAGAGAGAGAGAGAGGGGGGGGACAAGGTGAATTAGTGAGTGAAGGGGCTCATTAATGGAGGTGTAAGAGCCATTAATGCCCAAGGAATTAATAAGGCATGGAGGAGACATAGGCTTAAGGCATCTTCATTAATAAGGCATTAATGAAAGCCTTAAAGAAGCAAGGGAGGGTGTAAGAGGTTGGCTTGAGAAAGTGGACTTTAAGGAAGTCAAGCTTGAGAAAGCGGACTTTCTCAAGTGGGTTGAGTTGCTAAGCATTCCTTAATGGAATGTGACAACATTAGGAGGTGGGTTAGGACTATAATTAGGATTAGGATTAGATTAGCAAGGGTGAATGGGTTGAGAAGGGTTAGAACCTAGGGTAGAAGTGGTTGAGATAGGTTAGGTTGGGGTTTAGGGGAATATTAATAAATGGATTAAACTTATTTAATTCATTTAGAAATATAGGAATTAATTATTTAAATAATGAAATTGCTTTTTAATAATTAGGGGACTATAGCCATTTTAATTCAATTAAATAGGCTAGAGGAATGGGTTATTTTGCAAGTGGGTAATTGATTTAGGGATTTATATAATTCCTTTATAATTAAATACTATAGCCATGTTTGATTTTGGTTTGATTTAATTGGTTTAAATTGATTTAAGTTGTATGGCTATAATAGTTAATATAAATCAGTGATAAAAATCACCTAGGACATTAAATTGATTTGAAGAATTATGCCAAGCAGTAACAGGGTCATTTGGACATAATCAAGGGTATGATCACACTTAGGGAAAATAGGGTCCATAGTTGGAACAGACCAAATTTAGGTGGTTACAAGGGTGAGTAGGTTAATTGGCTAAAATCAGAAATATATTTCTTTAATACTTCCCCCTGGCGACAACGCGAGATATGCAAAGTTCTTGGCATGAGGAAAGGTACCCTCCCATTAAAATATTTAGGCATCCCTCTTTTTGGAGGTGCAAGAAAGTCTGAAATTTGGAATGATCTAACCTCAAAAATATCTAAAAAAATGACAGGCTGGAAAGGAAAATGGCTCTCATTGGCTGGCATAATCCTAATGCTAAAATTAGTCATTTCAGTAATGCCCGTCTTTCTAATATTTTGCCTTAGGATCCCAACCACCATTATTAACAAAATAGGACAAGGAATGAGGAAATTATTCTGGAATGGAAAAAGTCAAGAGGATAAAATCCCTCTTCTTTCATGGGATAAGATTTGCAAGTCTAAAAAAGATGGAGGTGCTCGAATCAGAATTTGGAAACTCATGAACACTGCCTTAGGTGCCAAGCTGATATGGGATATCTAGAAAAAACCCAGCAGTATGTGGGTCCACACACTCAAAGAAAAATACCTTGACAACCAAGGTGATAATCACATTCTCACAATCAGAAACCCACCCCGGGGATCAGCTATGTGGAACTTCATCATCTCATGCAAAGCGGTTATCACAGATCACATATCTTGGAAAGTGGGCAATGGCCAGCTTGCAAAATTCTGGGATGACTCTTGGAGTGAACTCCTATCCCTAAAATAAAATGGGGACTTACATGATTTGTGGAATTATTTCATCAAGAAATGGGGGGAAAACATCTCAGACTATTTATAACCAGTTGAGGAAGCACATGGCAGAGAATGGAAGTGGAAACTAGTGGACCATGAGAACATATCAAAATAGAAGAAAGTAACAATGAAAGGCAGAAACATTCTCCTCACTTCAACAAAAGATAGTGTGATTTGGTGTGCCTAAATGGCCGACAAAGTTATGTTGGAGTAAACACGGCCTTCCTAAAGTAGGGTTTTTTGCATGGCTAGCCACTAGGGGAAGAATTTTTATGTGAGAGAGAAGGAAGAAATTAGGATTTCTAGGGCCCATAAAATGCTTAATGTGTGGAGAGGCTGAATAAAATGTTGATCACCTTTTAGTTAATTGTAAATTGGCTTGTTCATGTTGGGAGATGATCCAACAAAAACTTGGCTGGAAAGGCCCTCTACAGAACAAACTCAGAGAAATTATGATTGGATGGCCCTCTACTCTTGGTTGGTCTCACATGGATACAATTTGGGACATCAGCCCCTCAACATTGCTTTGGTAAATGTGGAAGGAGAGGAATTGCAGAATATTCAAGGAACAAAGTGAAAGTCTACCTATGCTAAAAATAAGGATAAATAATTTAATAGAATAAATTATGACAACTTCAACAAGCAACAAATCCCTGAAATGCCCCTTCACCAAATCAGATAGAAGGATCCAAAACAATTGGCCCGGAATCAAAATTTTATTTTGGGGTAATTTCGCGAAACATAAGGCCCAAAAAAGAAAGGAGTAAAATGGGAACCACCAAATAAGGACTAGATCAAAATCAATTTTGATGGGGCCTTAAGAGGTAACCCTGAAGTCTCTGGAACTGGGGTCATTGTATGAGATTGGATAGGAAACCTATTGGATTTTGAAGCAGAGCAGATAATAGAGGGAACAAACAACATGGTTGAAGTGCAGGTAGAAATGTTGGGGGTCAAATTGGGATTGAAGCTAGGAACTAAAAATCTACATCTAGAAGGTGACTCGACTGTCATTGTCGCGACTATTCAAAAAAGTCACACTTGGGCATGGAATCTCCAACCCTCCATAAAATACATCACAAAACTCCTTAAAGGTTTTGAAAATTATAAAATCTCACATGTTAGACGTGAAGGAAATGTTGAGGTGGATAGATTGTCTAACTGGGCGGCAAACTTTGACATGGTTGGCGCCAAGCAGTTTGAAAATTTCATTAACATAACCATTGAAGAAGAAGGAAGTTTGTAACAATCATCTTAACACATGAAATAAATCCAAGATAGCTGAAAAGATTTAAAATTAAAAAGGGCAATGTTGTTGGCTTGAGTTTTGAAAAGATAGATGGGACAGGGAATCCAACTTTGTGATTGATGTGAGCAGTTTTCATGACAGCATAAGTAAAACATCTCCCTCAAGAGTGGCAACAAATAGTGAAAGTAGTAAAATGTGCCTTCATAAATTATTGAAGGATGACACAAAGCCACCTGCACTCAGACTACAAAAGTAATGATATTACGGTCACCCTCCTCCTAACTTGTGCAAAATGTAATTGTTATACACTAAATTTTGCACCCTGTTCAAGCTCTCATAGTCTTGATAATCTAGTATAACATGGGAATCATTTCCAAGTTGTGGGACCTTTGCTAAATGAAATGATACCTCCAAGTTCTAGGTTGGTTCCTCTTGGATTATCACCTTAATTTTCTCTTTATGCATGAAAGTAAACTGGATAGGAAAAGGGATAGAAGGAATGCTGAAAGGGAAATGACTGATAAGCAAACTATCCTACTAGGTGATACACCGAAGGTAATTTTCTAAATTAAAACATAGCAATCAATCTTAGAAGGAGGACTTGAATCTAATAGAACACAAATTTCTAGATAGGCTTGCATAAGTATTTCATAGAGAGGTCTGAGATAAACAGAGGTTATCTAGGGAAAGAGATGATTTCACAAACAATAGCATATTCACTATAAATAGACATGGACTATGACCTGCAAACAAATATCCATTTCTGTAATCAGGCACAAGAATGAGACAAAATGATAGGGGATTGAAGAATATCCACAAAATCATCTAAACCAGATCATCCACAGTAGTACACAATATTGCAGAAAGAAAGAGGGCTCAGGAATTTCAAGTTCATTCCAATACCAATCTTTGTATTATATTCCAGTAAGAGAAGTACAAATAAGAAGACCCAAGGATAGAAAGAATGTCACAAAAGGCCTTTGCGATATGTGCAATTCAATGAGATAACTAACACATGAAAACTTAGGGGCAGAGAAAATGCCAAAAAAATCTTACACTAGCTAGAAAAATCTAAGCTAAAAAGCTTTAAAACTAACTTATATACATGTTCCTCCTAGCACGCAGGCTCAAGGAAACAATCTGATTCTTAAAATTAGGGTTTCAATAGATCTTTCATAAACAATTCAAACCCTAATACTGTCAATTTTGCTCATTACTTCCACAAAAATATCATGTTTGATCTGATATAGCTTTGAATTTCTTTCCCATCATCATTAATGCGGCCTGAGAAGTCGGCTCAACCCATCTCTCTGTTTGTAACTTGAAATGTTGCGCCACCGCCATGAAATTCTTTGAATATGATCTTTTAAATATTTGAATTTAAATAATAACAGTCACAGGTGGCACGGGTTCTGTATCAACAGATCACTTTTGAACCTATATCTCCTTTAAACCACATCCATCGATCTTATCCTTGCCATTACTGTCTTCGTCCTTTAACCATCAGGCTAACCCTTTAACCTTGAGTCACTGAATCCTTTATGTCTCCAAGCTGTGAGAACCTTTCTTTAACCTTAAGTCTATTGCAAGACTTAGCAAACAACGCAAGATCAAATGCAGATCAGACGATCAACACTAAGTCTCCCAAGCATAAGAGAATATTCCATTCCTTTATGAGACTTAGCGACAACTTGGGTCTATTTGGAGACTTGGCTACATGAGAAGTTTCGTTATATCCTCTCATTTCACTTAACCTTGGTTACATCATGAGACTCAACAACAACTGAGAGATCTTAACATAATCAACGACCGGGATCAAGTCGGGGGAACTTTTTTTCTGACTCCACCACCTTACAAAAATTAAGCGACTAAAGCAAATATAACAATAGTCTCCAAGTCTCATAATATTTGCTGATGTCATGAATTTCTCAGGAGACTTAGCGACAACCATAAGATGAGAAATATAAGTGATCATGATCGACGATGTGCGGGAAGTCTCGTGAGCATCGAAGAATATTCATTTTCTTGCCGCAATAAGTAGACTAGAGGTAATCTCAGGATCGCCGGATGATATGGAATATGACAATTTTATCACGTGACTTAGAGACAAAGGGATGGGAAAAGTGCACATGACAAAAGGAAACTTAAGTCACTGGAAAAGGTAACAAAAAATTAGAACAAGCTTGGGATAGCTAGGGTTTTTATCAAATCTGCATAGGGTTTTTCATACTTAGGCTCTTTTCCATGAACAAGGATAAACTGAAGGCCTGGAGATATTTGCAGAGCTGAGGAAAACATGGAAAGAAACCATACATGCTAGGCTCTACCCTTGTGGGAGCCTCATTTACTCCACCTGTAGCCAAAATTTTCATGATGGGGAAATTTTGGATAACATTTTGGCAATTTCTGTGGGATGTCTGCCTGCTAGAAATTGAGAATCAGTGGCCTTCGACATCCATTGGGCATAGGAGTCATCACTTGTATACTAGATCAGAGACCTCTGGGAAGGCATGAAGATTTTCTAGGAGGAGGAACAACTTAACTGTGCAGAAGCACTTCTTGGAAAGTAGGAAACTAACCTAGAAAGCAGGGACAGAAAACAAGGAAACATATTTACAAATATTTACAAGGAAGGACAAACCTCAAAACAAGGTTTCAATTGGAATCCATTAACAGAATTGGGCAAGGGATCTCCTCCAATAGTAGATAACTAGAAAGAATTATGCTCCTTGCACTTAGTGATGATGAATGGACCTCCTCAGAAGGAATCAAATTTAGTATGTCTGCCAGGCTTGGTCTTGAACTCATCCCATTTGAGGACTACATCCCCAATTTTGAAATTTATATCCCTGGCTCTTTTATCAAAAATTTTCTTTGTTTACATCTGATGGAATTCCATATCTTTCATGGATTTATCTTTGTGTTCCTCTAATTCCATAATATGAGCATACCTAATTTGCAAAGGATCTCCTTCTTCAAACAAGACATATTGAGTAGCTAAGTCCAAAGTTGGCAATTCGGTTAAAATGGACAACTTAGCTTCTCTTCCATACACTAACATGTAAGGAGAATTCCCAATGATCTTTTTTGGGGTAATTCTGTCTAACCATAAGGCAGATTTCAATTTGGTATGCCAATCTCTTTGGTTATCTTGTAGGATCTTCTTGAATATCCTAATCAAGTTCTTATTAGTTGATTCTGCCAAACCATTTTCCTGAGGGTAATAGTTTAAACTTGTGTTCAAGTGAAAACCATGTCTGATTGTCCACTCTAAGACTTTGAGGCCTGTGAAAGCTAATGCATTGTCTGAAATAATGGAGTCCCGGACACCAAATCTGTGAATTATATCACCATAAAAACCTAGGACAACATTCTCATTTGCTTCTTTCAATGCAACTGCCTCTGTCCATCTATTGAAATAATCTATTGTAGTAATTATCCATTTATTCCTACACTAGGTGGAGGATTGATCATGCCAATGAAATCTATGCCCCATCTCATGAAAGGTTGCTCTGTTCTGATGGGCTGAAGGGGCAAGGCTGCAAGCCTTTCTTTTTCTACAAACATGGCACACTTGATGCATTTTATTACATAATCGTGACTATCATTGAAGATAGATGACCAATATTATCCAACCCTCATGATCTTAAAATTAGTAGTCCTAGGAGAGAAATGACCTCCAGAAGGTCCATCATGAAATTCAAATAGGACATTTGCTATCTTTTCTAAATCAATGCATCTCAAAAGGACACCATTGTGGTCCTTTCTAAAAAGAATTTCATCTATTAGCACAAAGGGAATGGATTGTAATCTATAGTACCTTCTTTTTTCTGAATCTAGATCTATAGGGCATTCCCCCATTTTCAAGAAATGAATCATGTTAGGCAACCAACCTACTGCCTTGGCATGGTATTATTTTGAATGCACAACTAGAGATGCATTCTCTTGTTGGTGTTCTCTTAGGGTATCATCCTCTATCAGTTGCTCACATAAGCCTCTCCCTCTGACCAGTTTAGTGATTTGGACATCAATGTCACATTCCATGACTTTGGTAATCCAACCAGCTCTTTTTTCATTCAGGTCTGTAGAAAGTAGGAACTCTTTGACACTTGGATGAGTGACCATTAGTTTCACTTTGTTGTGGATTAACAGATGTCTGAACTTATTTAGGCTTTTGACCACACCAAGCACATGTTTTTCTAAAAAGGAATACCTTTGTTCATATTGTTCTAAACCTTTGCTAAAGAAAGCAATAGGTTGCTCCAACCCTTCAGAGTTTTCTTTTGTCAATATTGCAGAAATAACATCTTATCCTCCAAAAGCATAAGGGATAAACTCCTTACTAAAATTAGGATTCAATAGGGTAGGAGATTTTGTCAAAGCCTCTTTGATAGCTTGGAAACTGGCTTTCCCTTCTTTGTTCCAACAGAAAGATGTATTCTTCTTCAACATTGTTGTTAAAGGCTTTAATAAATCTGCAATATTAGGCAAGAAACGCCTGACAAAGTTAATACTTCCTATGAAAGATTGAAGAATTTTCTTTTGATGTGGGAGTGGG
Organism: Thuja plicata; assembly: GCA_018584345.1. NCBI lineage: Eukaryota > Viridiplantae > Streptophyta > Pinopsida > Cupressales > Cupressaceae > Thuja > Thuja plicata. The sequence goes on along the minus strand of MU227458.1, from coordinate 2,040,877 downwards.
AGCTCTAAGATAGCTGCAATCCTCTTAGGTTCTACTATAATTCCTTTCTTGGATACTATATATCTCAATAGTTTCCCTTCATGAACTGCAAACACATATTTCTTGGGATTAAGAGATATCCCAAACTCTCTACATCTTTCAAATATATTCCTCAGATGTTTGATATGATCTACTGCATTCTTAGAATAAACAGTTATATCATCTAAGTAGACTAGTACAAACTTGTACATGAGGCTTTTAAAGGCCATATCCATTGCCTTTTGAAAAGTAACACCTGCATTAGACAAACCAAAGGGCATTGTTTGATAAGCCATGGTTCCCCAATTGGTTGTAAATGCAGTCTTATATTGATCTTCTTCATGAACCAGGATATGATTGTAGCCTAAATAGCCATCTAGTAATGAAAATCTCTCAGATCCAGAGACACATTGCAGAATTTGCTCCATAGATGGCAGTGGATGGTGGTCCTTTAGGGAGGCCTTGTTAAGGTCTCTGAAGTCAACACATAATCTGAGTTCCCCATTCTTCTTCCCAATAGGAACAAGGTTGGAAACCCAACTAGTATGCTTGATGGGGTAAATAATTCCACTTTCAATCAGTTTTAGCACTTCTTTGTGCATAAGTAGTTCAAGCTTGGGGTTGACAGGCCTTTTCTTCTGTATGAATGGTTTGGCATTAGGCTCCAATTCAATTGTATGTTGAGCAAGTGCAGAATTGAAACCCTTGAGGTCTTCATACTGCCAGGCAAACACATCACTAAACTCTTTGAATAACTGAGTATAGGCATCTTTCTCTAGATCAGTGTTTACCTTCCCAAACTTTAAGGTTTTACCCGGTTCTAGTTCTAGATCAGTGCAATGTTCTTGTTGAGATACCAAGCCAACTTTAGTCTTTTGTGCTTGGTCATCTCTATTGAAGATAGATTCTAGGGTGAAAATCCCCTTAGGAATCTTATTGGACCTCAGCTGTACTAACTGATCATCATAATTTTGCATAAACCTGTCTTGATTATGCTCTGAAAAAATATCTTCCTCAAATAAGAACTACAGAATTTGCTCATCATTGTCAAACACTTGCCAATTAACATCATTGTCAGGGATAGAGGGCCTGACAATCACTTTGATATTTTTTTGATCCTTCTCTTCTGAAACACTATTAGGAATGTCATACTGGGATCCTACAGCAGCTAATATGTCTGCATTCTGATTTAATTTTCTAGGGATGGAAACAATATTAAAAGCATGGAAATTTTCTATAGCTTCCCAAACTCTATGCTTATATGCTCTCATTTTATCATTTTTTGTTGCACTTATCCCTCTTACTTGGCTGACTACCAGCTCACTGTCACCATATACCTTCAAGGCTTTGATACCTCTCTTTCTGGCCTACTCCAATCCATTTACTAGGCTCTCATATTCAACAATGTTACTAGTGCAAGAAAAATTGAACCTAAAAGCTACATAATATTTTTCACCTCTTGGAGATACTAGCATAGCACCACCACCAGGTCCATGTCTGCTTCTAGCACCATCAAAGTATAGTTCCCAAACTTGGTTGCTCTGATCTTTTGGCTCAGTGTCTATTTTGAAAAGATTTGGCTCTATGAATCCATTCTCTTTTATCAAGTAATTCCCAAAACCAACATCCCAAATAACATTGGCTTGGGCCTCTGAAGCTCTCTCTAATTCCAATTCATCTAGATAAATATCAAGGATACCTTATATTTTGGTGTTTGTTTCTCTGATGATTGGGCAATCATTATTGCCAAGTGCAAGGTAGCTAGTATTGAGTACATTGGACACATAAGGCTCTATATGGTGTACTGCCAATGATTCAGACTTGATAGTAACCTTAGTTCCATATCTAGTATGGAAAAGCATGTGAGACCAGTCAGAAGAAAGATAGCCTCCTATCTTGGCTGTGAATTCCCTTGATAAACATATGACAAATAGTGCAGGGAGGTCTATGATATATATATCAAGGAGGATAGAGAAATTGGGACTTGCATGAAGGATTAGGCTTGTATCTTTTGCTACACCTATGGTATTTACTGAGGAACCATCAAGCTGGGTCACTTTATTTTTAAAAGGTTCATATTTAAGTCCTAAATGGTCAGCTACCTTTTTGGGCATGACAGAGCTAGTAGCCCCACTATCTACCATGCAATTATGTACTAAATTTTTTCCAATGATTAAGGATACATAAAAGGGAGGTGGTTTTAAGTTCCTACCTTGTATGGCATCTGCCTTGGAGTAGCTGCTTGAAGTCTCTTCCTTTTGATCAGTGTTAACCAACACTGGCTTAGCAACTTCTTTTGTAGGCTGCGGAGGAATTACCTCCTCAGTCATTGATTTTTTCAATATATCAGGTTGTCCTAAAATAGCTAAAGAGTCCCACATGGACATAGTGACATTTACCTTCTTCATGTTGTCCACAATGTTGAAGGGTACTGCTATGTGCATTCTGTGGTGTGTCCTTACTATGATAGGCTCAATCTCCTTGGGACCCTGGCCTTCTTTGAATGGAATGGTGGGAGCCTTCTTTAATATGATAGGAGTAAATGGATGTGAAGATTCTACAGATGTAGAAGCTTTATCCCCATCTCTCGTTTGTTCCATGTCTTGAGCTCTTCTTTTAGATCTAGTGTTGGCAACAATTGGTGACTCATTATTCACTCCATTGAAATCTTGTTCCTCCCAATTGAAAAGAGCAGTCCCCTTGACATGTATATCCTGTTGGGGTATTGACCCACTAGAAGAGGCCTCTAATTGTGCATTTGAGGCATTATGCACCATGAGTGCTTGATGCACCCTTTCATTTAAGCATGTTGTCTGATTGCAAGGATAACACAATTCCATCTCTATATCAAGATTGTTTTGACTTTGGACCACATCCTTGACTGGATTTTCAAAGTTAAGAGGGGAAGGGTTGTAAGTCTGAAATTGTCTTTGATTAAAATTTTGCCTTTGTCCCTGATAACCTCCTTGATATTGGGGCCTATTTTGCTGATAAAATTGTCCCTAATTTTGATATTGTTGATTGGGATTTTGGTTCTGTGGCTGAAAGGATGGTCTACTCCCCTGGTCTTGCTTCTCCAAGTTGGTAAAATTTTTGGTTAGATTCTGCAACAAGTTAGTCATTTCTTGTTGATGACTTTGCATCTCTTGTTGACTACTTCTTAATTAAAGTAACTCTTGAGAAGGGACTACTTTTGATTTCTCATACCTAGTGGTAGCCTTAGGTGCTATCACAATGGGTATAGGGGTAAAAGGAGGTATTTTTAGAGGTGCAGTGGGATGGAGGTTAGGAAAAATGGGCATGGGTGGCTTTATGGCTATCATGTCTGCCTGGATTAAATAATTTTTAGCCTTGACAACTATGTCAAAAGCCTGAGGTAATGAGGTACCTCCCATGGATTGGATCACGAAAGAGATTTGACCATTCAAACTTTGAAAGAAGTATAGGAAAGCATGGTCAGCTAATGGCCTTACTCAGACTGGGATTCTATTCCATGTCTTAAGGAATCTATTATTAAAGTCTGTCATTTGTTTTTGAGGATCTCTCTTTATGGTTGTTAGTTTCTCAACCAAAGATAAATTATCTGATTTATCCTAAAAGTATTTACTTAATGAATCCCCTAACCCATCCCATGAATTAATAGAACCAACAGATAGAGTTCTAAACCATTCTAAGGCCTTACCTTTGAAAGAGGTTGCTAATAGCTTGGTAGCAACATCTTCTTCTGTGATATTATGTATACTACAGATAGTAGTCACATCTCTTATATGTTCAAAAGTTGTTGTTTGTCCTTCGCCTATGAAATCAGGTAGACCTTTGAGTGCTACCAAGGGCACATCATGATGTTGAGCAAAGTTTAACGAACTTCCTTGATTGAAGGGTGCAAAAGCAAACTGCCTAGCCATTTCAGGAACTATAACTTGCTGAGTAGCAACTGTGTGAGTTGTATCTGTGTTGAAGAGTGGAGCTAAATCTTCTTGTAGCTCTCTAGTTAGAGATCCTCTTCTTCTTTTAGTTACCTTTGCTACTGCTGGCCTTCTTCAATCTAAACCACTTAAAACAAATTTATCCATATTTAGACATATATGAATTTAACCTAACATCAGATAGCATCCATAACATCAAATATGTAACTCATAACATAGAATTTTGGTAACCCAGAAACCCAAATAGGTAAAACTGGGGTGGGGATGACACCCACAAAATCTTCACTACTGCAGCAATAAAGTGTGCCTATTAGGGCTACAAAAGTTTGATTGCAATATGCAATCTACCTGGTTAAAGGTCTGTTCTATTAAGAACTAAAAATCATTACAATCTACCTTGTTAAAGGATTTCAACTTACAGTAAAGTAAGCACTCGGCTAAGAGATTTGAAATGGTCTGCTAAAACCACTCTATTAAGAGATTTAACCTGACACACCTGTTAGAATGTTCCAAGTAGTGATTCTTCATTATGCACTCAGATGCTGATGACAGATCTTCTCTTTTCAATAACCTCTGTGATCTCTTAATCTGATATGTCTTTACTCTGCTTTTCACTACTTTGTCATTCTGCTTGATCTAGGCTTCTTCTCAAAATAACTTGTTGTTCATCTCTCATGAACACACAACCCTACTCTGTATATCTCTTGCTCTTACACACTCTCTTAGGGTTAGAAGCCATCTTATTATATCTTTTCAGAT
>MU227458.1:1999623-2029901 GCA_018584345.1 Thuja plicata | reverse complement strand
GAGGCTATGTCATGTTAACTTTGATAACTTGGTAAGCATAAGTAAATTGAAAAAGGTTAGAGGGCTGCCTAAGTTAAAGAAACCTGAGAATGTAATGTGTAAGCAATGTCAGTTGGGCAAGATGACTGAATCTAGTTTTAAAAGCAAAACTCATACTTATGGGAATATTCTAGAATTAGTTCACACTGACCTTTGTGGACCTATTGGTGAGAAAAGCTACCGTGGAGACAAATATTTTATTATATTTGTAGATGACTACTCTAGAATGATGACTATTATGTTTCTCAAAGAAAAATTTGATGCATTTCAGTTATTTAAGTGGTACTTGGCAAAAGTTGAAAAGGAAACAGGTAAGAGCCTGAAATGTTTGAGATCTGAGAGAGGAGGAGAATTTATTTCTAATGAGTTTAACAGGTTCTGCAATGACCGAGGGATAAAAAGATAGATGTCAGCACCTAGGACACCACCTCAAAATGGTATAACTGAAAGGAGAAATTGATCTACCATGGATTGTGCCAGAACATTAATGATGGAGAAAAATGTTACATAGAAATATTGGAGAGAAGTAGTAAGCACAACTGTTTATACACTGAACAAAGTACAAGTCAAGAAAGGTACAAATTCTATGCCTTACAAGCTATGGTATGGATATGCACCTACTATAAGTTATTTCAAAGTCTTTGGGAGCAAATGTTTTATACTGAAGGATAAAAAAAATGGTAAACTTGATGCTAAAGGAGAAGAAGGTATATTTCTTGGATATTCTACTAAAAGTAAGGTATAAAAATATTTGAATTCTAACACTAACAAAATTGTGGAAAGTGCAAATGTTAGAATTGATGAATATGCAGAAAGAAATGAAGCTGAAAGCATGATTGAGCCTGAAAGTTACAGTTCATTCACATATCCTGAAGAAGAGGATTCTAATGAAACTGAAAAATTAAGTTGCCGAGCAACAGTCTGCACCTGCCGAGACACAGATCAACATTGTCGGGCAACAGGAAGTGACTACCGAGCTAACTGATGGAGATGTCGAGTCACAGTTTCACCTTGAACTGAACTTGAACAATCAAAATAAAGCTGAGAAAGAGCCTACTTTGGCAAAATATGTAAGAAGGCACCATAAACCTGATCAAATCATAGGAGCAAAGGATTCTGCAGTCATGACAAGAGGAAAATTAAGAGAAGACACATGTTTGTTCTGTGATTGCGAGCCTAAGACAATAAAAGATGCTTTGGACAATGAAGACTAGATTCAAGCCATGAATGAAGAGATAGACCAAATTGAAAAGAACAAGACATGGACACTTGTACCTAGACCTAAAAACAAAAATGTAATTGGTACTAAGTGGGTATTCAGAAACAATCTAAATGAACAAGGAGAGGTCACAAGGAATAAAGCAAGACTGGTATGCAAGGGTTATGCACAAGAGGAAGGAATTGACTATGGAGAGACATTCACTCCAGTTGCAAGATTGGAGGGTTTAAGAACTCTACTTGCATACGCAGCCTACAAAGGATTTAAAGTCTATCAAATGGATGTGAAGTCTGCATTTCTAAATGGGATACTAGAAGAAGAAGTATATATTGAACAAGCTGATGGATTTGTTGACCCAAGTAAGAGGAACATGGTTTGCAGATTGTACAAGGCGTTATATGGACTGAAGCAAGCACCAAGAGTATGGTATGAAAGATTGCACAATTATCTAATGAAGATTGGATTTGAAAGAAATAATGACAATAGTAATCTGTATTTGAAGACAGAGCAAGGTAAAGGAATTTTATTGGCTGAAATTTTTGTGGATGACATCATATTTAGTGGACAAGATATGATATGTAAGGCATTTTCAAAGGAGATGCAAACTAAATTTGAAATGTCTATGTTTGGTGAGATAAAATTCTTTGTTGGACTACAAATACATCAAATGAAGAATGGTATCTATATTACACAATCAAAATATATCAAGGAGATAATAAAAACTTTTGGTATGGAAGATTCAAAACCAGTGAGTACACCCATGGTTGCTGGACAAAAGTTGACAAAGAATGATGATACAAAAGAGGTAAATCAAACACTATACAGATCAATGATTGGGAAGCTACAATATGTCATACATAGTAGACCTGATATTGCATTAGCAGTTGGAATTGTTGCTAGATTTTTTGCTAATCCAAAAGAGACACATATTATGGCAGTAAAAAGAATCTTGAGATACTTGAAAGGTACAGAAGACTATGGTCTATATTACAAAAAGAATGACAAGTTTGAACTCAGAGTCTATACTGATTTTGACTGGGCTGGTAATGTTGATGATAGAAAAAGCACCATAGGAGGAGAATTTCTTTTGGGGAAAACATTAGTTTCCTGGACAAGAAAGAAATAGAATTGCACCTCACAATCTATAGCTGAAGCCGAGTATGTGACAGTAGCAGTTAATTGTTCAAACATTGTGTGGTTAAAGATACTACTGAAAGGTATGAAAGAAGAAATCACATAACCAGTTGTCATATATTGTGATAACACAAGTGCCATTAATATTTCTAAAAATCCTATAATGCACTCTAAGACAAAACATATAGCTATCAAGTATCATTACTTGAGGGAGGTGGTACAGAATAAGGAAGTGAGACTAGAATATGTGAACACTAAGGAACAGTTGGCAGACATATTTACAAAAGCGTTACCCAAGGATGCTCACGAGTATCTAAGAGGTAAATTGGGGGTAATTCCCCTAGCTGAGGCTAACTAGTTGGGAATGGTACTGTTGCATCAAGTGTTTTAATTAGGACACTTGACACATTGATGCACAATAAGTCACATTTTTAGGATGCTGCCTAAAAACTGTGAAGTGGAAAACCAAAACAGAAAAGTAAATCAGTCATAAACAAAGATGACAGGAATGTCGTGATACAAAGATTAGCATAGAAAAACCTGCATGATAAAGATGTCAACATCTTTGGCATTGTTGTCAAAGAGGGAGATTATTGCTAAAACAACAGGTAACAACAGATACAAGGGAGATATCACTGAAAGAGGGAGCTGCATAGTAACAAAAAACATCAGTGTGATTATAGACATAGAGGGAGTCTGAATGAAGCTAAAGACATTAATGAAGATTTGTTCATATCAGGAACACAGGCACTTTTTGGATTGTATGGTAACTTTGGTTGGAAATTATTGTTTTATAGTTTAGTGTTGTCATCAATGCCAAAGAGGGAGATTGTTGGAAAGATTGCTACAATGTGGACAATTGTTATTTTTTCATTAATGTCAAACCTTAACTAGTGAGACTATCGATGTATGTTTGAGTTATGAGTATAAACCAGGGTACTTGATCATTTGGCACTTTGGCAAAGTGATGTGTTGTTTATCTAGCACTGACAGTTCACTGGAAGGTCAATGTTGAGCAAAGCAAAGTTGATGCTGAGCAAAGTGAAAGGTGATGCTGAGCAAAGAAAAGATGATGCTGAGCACCAGTGAAATGCCAAGGGAGACAGTGAAATGTCGAGCATCAGTATTTTGTTTATTGATGAGATTTGAGAACTATGGCCAACATAATTAATTTTATTGGGATATGCATTATTAATTAAGATTGGTCCATATTCATTTAATGCACGGGAAACTATTATTAGCACATGGATTCAATGGTTAATTAATGACTGTATTGGAGAAGTAAATTAAATGTAAAGATGGAAAGATCTGTTGGATCTGACCTAACCTAAGATCTACGATCTTGATTAAGCGGCAAAAGATTTATCTAACCTAGATGAAGAGGTATAATATAACCTACTGTGGTTATTGTTAAGATATCAAAGTGAAATGAAAAGTGTTGCATGGTTAATTGACTGATTGACAAGACCAAAGCAGAGAAGGATGAATAGAGAAGTAGAGAGAGATTGCTTGACAGATTTCCAAGCAGATCTAAAGTTTGAGATGAGAATGGAGGTCACTCAGTGAATTAGCATTAGAGCTGAAACTGGATATGGATTTGCAAAGTAATTTGTATGAATAAGATCACACCTGCTAATTACTTTCTAACCATTGTATCAGTTCAAATCCTTTAACCAGGTTGACCTAATAGTCATTATACAAATCCTTTGAATAAGGTGACATTCAGAATAGAATGTTCTAAGTCCTCTAACAAGGCCACTCCTAATAGGGTGATTAAATCCTTTAACCAGGTCACATTTGACAGTGTGTTTTGTAACCTTTGACAGGGTTGGCTCCTCACAGGGTAGTACTTCAGAAGAGTAAAATTTTGGTACCATGTTACTGGAGGTTTTTCCCATATTGGGTTTCTACGTTAAATCACGGTGTCAAAATGTGTGAATGTTATTATTGTGTTTTACTGTTAAGTTTTTGCAAGCTTATTTCATTAGTACAGTAAACTGCACACTTTTATTGTTTATTGCTGTCGGGCAGATTTGAGTTGTTGAAGTTGATTTAAAGTTTTATATGGGCACATCTAGACCTGAGGATAACTAATTCACCCCCCCTCTTAGTTATTTTGAATTCATATAAACAAACCCATCCCATGAATTAAAAGAACCAATAGCTAGAGTTCTAAACCATTCAAAGGCCTTACCTTTGAAAGAGGTTGCTAATAGCTTGGTAGCAACATCTTCTTCTGTGATATTATGTATACTACAGATAGTAGTCACATCTCTTATGTGTTCAAAAGCTGTTGTTTGTCCTTCACCTATGAAATCAGGTAGAATTTTGAGTGCTACCAAGGGCACATCATGATGTTGAGCAAAGTTTAATGAACTTCCTTGATTGAAGGGTGCAAAAGCAAATTGCCTAGCCATTGCAAGAACTGTAACTTGTTGAGAAGCAACTGTGTGAGTTGTATCTGTGTTGAAGAGTGGAGCTAAATCTTCTTGTAGCTCTCTAGTTAGAGATATTCCTCTTCTTCTGTGGTGAAAAGGCAAAGGTCTCTCCTCTGAGGCAGGTGGTGTAGACTATACCCTCCTTGTAGGGGGTGTTCTTTGAGATGATCTACGATAACTTCTTTTTAGAGGCAGCTGCAAGAACTCAGAAGGCTTTGAGCTTCTTGTCTCAACTTTTCTCATAAACTTTGAACAGGACTGGATCATCTGTTCTTCACCAATGGAGTTTCCAGACATACTTTTAGAATGAAACCTCTTCCAAGTTTGTACTATGCAATCATTATATCAGAGATATCATAGCTTTCAAGATGAACTTCTTTTGGTGGTCCCACCGGGCGTGCTAGACACTAAATTTTGCACCCTATTCAAGCTCTCGTAGTCTTGATAATCTAGTATAACATGAGAATCATTTTCAGGTTGTGGGACCTTTGCTAACTGAAATGAGACCTCCAGGTTCAAGGTTGGTTCCTCTTGGATTATCACCTTAATTATCTCTTTATGCATGAAAGTAAACTGGATAGGAAAAGGGATAGAAGGAATGCTGAAAGGGAAATGACTGATAAGTAAACTATCCTACTAGGTGATACACTAAAGGTAATTTTCTAAATTAAAACACAATAATCAATCTTATAAGGAGGACTTGAATCTAATAGAACACAATTTTCTAGATAGGCTTGCATAAGTATTTCATAGAGAGGTCTGAGATAAACATAGGCTATCCAGGGAAAGAGATGATTTCATAAACAATAGCATATTCACTATAAATAGACACAGACTATGACCTGCAAACAAACATCCGTTTCTGCAATCAGGCACAGGAATGAGACAAAATGACAGAGGACTGAAGAATATCCACAGAATCATCTAAATCAGATCATCCATATTAGTACACAATATTGTAGAAAGAAAGAGGGCTCAGGAATTCCAAGTTCATTCCAATACCAATCTCTGTATTATATTCCAGTAAGAGAAGTACAAACAAGAAGACCTAGGGATAGAAAGAATGTCACAAAAGGCCTTTGTAATATTTACAATTCAATGAGACAACTAACACATGAAAACTTAGGTTCAGAGAAAATGCCACAATAATCTTACACTAGCTAGAAAAATCTAAGCTAAAAAGCTTTAAAACTAACTTATATTCATGTTCCTCCTAGCACGCAGGCTCAAGGAAACAATCTGATTCTTAAAATTAGGGTTTCAATAGATATGGAATAAACAATTCAAACCATAGTACTGTCAATTATGCTCATTAATGCCACAAAAAATATCATGTTCGATCTGATATAGCTTTTAATATCTTTCCCATCATCATTAATGCGGCTTGAGAAGTTGGCTCAACCCATCTCTCTATCTGTAACTTGAAATGTTGCGCCACCGCCATGAAAGTCTTTGAATCTGATCTTTTAAATATTTGAATTTAAATAATAACGATCATAGATGGTGTGGGTTCTGCATCAATGGATCACTTTTGAACCTATATCTCCTTTAAACCATAGCCATCGATCTTATCCTTGCCATTACTGTCTTCATCCTTTAACCTGCATCAAACTAACCCTTTACCTTGAGTCACCGAATCCTTTATGTCTCCAAGCCGTGAGAACCTTTCTTTAACCTTGAGTTCATTGCGAGACTCAAAAACCAATGCAAGATCAGATAATTAGCGCTAAGTCTCCCTAGCATAAGAGAATATTCCATTCCTTTATGAGACTTAGCGATAACTTGGGTCTATTTGGAGACTTGGTGACATGAGCAGTCTCCTAATCTCATCTCATTTCACTTAACCTTGGTTACATCATGAGACTCAATGACAACTGAGAGATCTTAACATAATCAACGGCTGGCGTGAAGTCGGGAGAACTTTTTTCTGACCCCACCACCTTAAAAAAATTAAGCGACTAAAGAAAATATAACAATAGTCTCCAAGTCTCGTAATCTTTTCTGATGTCATGAATTTCTCAGGAGACTTAGCGACAACCATAAGATGGGAAATATAAGTGATCACGATCGACGGTGTGCGAGAAGTTTCATGAGCATCGACGAATATTCATTTTCTTGCCGCAACAAGGAGACTAGAGGTAATCTCGGGATCGCTGGATGACATGGAATATGTCAATTTTATCACGTGAATTAGAGACAAAGGGCTGGTAAAATCACACATGAAAAAAGGAAACTTAAGTCGCTGGAAAAGATAACGAAAAATTAGAACAAGCTTGGGATAGCTAGGGTTTTTATCAAATTTGCATAGGGTTTTTCATACTTAGGCTCTTTTCCATGAACAAGGATAAACCAGAGGCCTGGAGATATTTGCAAAACTAAGGAAAACATGGCAAGAAACCATACGGGCTAGGCTCTACCCTTGTGGGAGCCTTATTTACTCCACCTGTAGCCAAAATTTTCATGATGGGGAAATTTTGGATAACAGTAATCACTTGAAGGACAATGCTGATGTAGGATATTATGAAAAGGCAAAATCATTATGGAGATTGGACTTTGATGGGACAGGATTGCAGCTCCAGAATAAGTTATTAATGAAAGCTCTCTATCACCACCTTGCACAACATATATGTTTCTCTCTCTCTCTCTCTCTCTCTCTCTCTCTCTCTCTCTCTCTCTCTCTCTCCATATACTATCAAATATTTCTCTTTCCTTTCCTCTTGTTGTGCTAACAATCTTGCAAGTTTTAAACACAGTGCAGGTGGGTTACAAAGATGGAGGCAAATTTCACTTTGAAACTAGGGAGAAACAAGCAGTAAAAGGGATTCTTTGGTGCCATCAAGGTGAAAAGAATCAGAAAATTATTATGCTGGACCACAAGGGAGCTGGAAGAGGCTATCATGGAAACATTGGGACCAAATTTCATTGAGGCTACCCACAAAGGGCATTTGAATGTAGACATTCTCTTGATGATAATGACATGGGCATTGGAGCTCAAGGTGAAGCATGATGAAGCTTGGGAGGTGATGAACAATCTTTTCAAAAAGGATGTCCTGGAGGGCATGGATTCCTTTTTCGAGTGGGCATGGCCAAGTTTGGGATTCAACATTTTGGAATGCATCACAGACGAAGACCGGGAGAGGGTGCAAGGCATAATCCCCTTTGTGCACGTGCCTTGGGGTGTGAATAGAGATGTTTATAGGATGGAGAGGTTAATTGGATGGGATTCCATTGATATGAATTATGAATCAGATTACAATACCTGGTGTGATACCTACGGTATTATCAATTTCAATATAAAAACCAGACAACAGAATTGCAAGCCAAAAAGTGATCCATTCTATTCGAAATTGGAGTTTATACAAACATGAAGTATCCCAAGAGTCACTAGAATCTCTTGGAAATGAAATGAAGAGTCATCATAATGTTTATTACAAATAAACTTATTAAAACTACCAAAAATTTCAAAAACCTATATTAAAATTTACGCCTACTTGGACAAGGTATAACTTTCTAGTCTTAGGTCCGATTTACAAACTATTTACTTCGTTAGAAAGATAATAAAAAACAGTAGACCCAAATCTAGGATGTGAAACCAAGGTTACCCTTCCCATGAGGTGATCATCCCAGAAATGCTTCAAAGACCTTCAAAAATGTAGTTTACTGAGATATAGAAAATACTAAAAAATTAGATTTCAGTATTTCCCGATTCCATCCTGATCATTCCTCCCCTCTTGAGAGGCAATGGACCCCATTGCACTAACCTGCTGCAAAAAATGAGGAAATTGTGCTTCAATTTTTTCCTTATTTAGCCACTTGCCTTGATGAGGATGCTGACCAGCTCGAACAACCTGATAAAGAGGAATGTTATGATTTCTCACAGTCTTTAAAATTTCTTCAGTAACATGGTCACACTAGAATGGAACAATAGTAGATAATTATGTAGCTTGAATATGTTTAGTAGCTTGGGAAATGTCCAACAAAGGAGGAAAATAGGGTTTCAACAATTCCATATTAAAAATTAGATGCAGGCCCAAGAAGGATGGAAAATTAAGTTCAAAAGCATTCTCACCAACTTGCTTCACAATAGTATATGGGCCATAACGAAGAGGACGAAGCTTCCTGTTTGGTCCATGAAGGCACTATTTCTGAAGATGTAACCATACCTTGTCACCAATATGAAAGTGATGAGGAGTTTTATGTTTATCATGCCTTTCCTTATACTGCTTGTTACTCTACTCCAAAATTTCATGAACTTGTTGTTGTAGGTGTCTAATGTTATCAATGAATTTTTCAGCTTTATCTACCTCCTTGTCAGCATTCAATAGACTATCAGATTGCAAAACTGGCAGTGCTACATCCATAGGTTCCAATGGCTGATACCCAAGACAAACCTCAAATGGACTATGCCCTGTAGTACTATGGAGTGTACGGCTGTAGCAGTGTTGCACGTAGGGTAAGCTTTCATCCCATGTGCGAGGATGTTTTGAATGATACATCTGTAAGATATGAATAATCATTCGATTCACCACTTCTGTCTGCCCATCTATTTGGGGATGGAATGCTGTGGACTTTGTCAACTTTGTGTCCATTTTAGCCCATAGTGCAGACCAAAATTTGCTGATGAACCTGTTATCCCTGTCAGAAATAATGCTTTTGGGAAAACCAAAATGAACCCATATATGTTCAAAAAATAACTTGGCAGTCTCTTCTGCAGAAATCATCTTTTTACATGCTAACATGATATCCATTTTAGAAAACCTATCTACCACAATATATACACAATCATGCCCTCGCCTGGTAGATGGAAGTCCAAACATAAAATCCATTGAAATAGACTGCCATGGCTTATCAAGAATAGGTAATGGTAAGAATAAACCCAACTTACGGTTTGTTGGCTTTGCAATTGCACAGGCTACACAAGCTTGTATATATGAAATTATATACTGCTTCATTTTTGGCCAATAGAAATACTTTTTAAGGATAGAAGTAGTCTTACCAATACCAAAATCTCTTGCAACACGATTGTAGTGAGCTTCCCATATCATTTTCTTTTGTTCCTTAATGGGTACACATATATGACCAACATGGAAAAGCAACCCATCTTGCAAGTGAAAATCAGAGACACACTTTCCTTCTACCAAATTACTATATATGTTAGCAAAATCAGGGTTAATACCATATATTTGTTCCCATGTAGATGATTGATGACCACATGAATCCAACACCATTGTCAAACCTACAATTGGAGGCCTACTTAAACAATCTATGACTGTGTTACTGCTTCCTTTTTTATGATGAATGTTGAGGTGAAATTGTTGTAGATAAGCTTATCACCTCTGATGTCTATCATTCTGCAACTTCCCTTGTGTTTGCAAGAATTGAAGAGGTTTATGGTCTATATGTATAATAGTTTCCTTTCCCAGTATATAATGTTTCCATTGTTTGCAGGCCTGAACAATAGCATACAACTCCTTGTCATAGGTGGGGTACCTATGTACTATATCAGAAAAAGTTTCACTGTGATAGGCAACATGATGCCCATGTTGTGTGAGTACTGCACCAAGAGCATAATCATATGTATTAGTTTCTATCTCGAATGATTGTTGCAGATCTGAGAGGACTAGTACTGGTGCTGAACATAGTATTTTCTTTAACTCTTCAAATGATTTTTGCTTTGCCTTTGTCCACTAAAATTTTGCTTGTGCTCCACCCCTTAGTGATTGATTGGGAGGCCATGATATATGTGAGAACCCAAAAACAAATCTGCGATAGAAGTTGGCTAAGCCCAAGAAGTTGCAAAGCTCTGTGAAATTTTTAGGAGATGGCCAATCTCTGATTATTTGAATCTTTACTGGGTCAACATGAACATCCTCAGTATCAATGATATACCCTAAGTATTAAATACTCTACATACCAAAAGAGCACTTCTCAATGTTGGCATAAAGTTTCTATTGTTGCAGAGTTGAAAGCACTTGTTCAACAAGCTACAAATGCTTAGACCAAGTCTTGCTAAAGATGAGTATGTCATCCAAATAAACAACCACAAAAGAATCAATGAATGGTCTAAGAACATCATTCATCAACCTCATAAATGTTGCTAGAGTATTTTTTAGGCCAAAAGGCATAACCGACCATTCAAACAAACCTTCCTTAGATTTAAATGTAGTCTTCCACACATCTGTTGGATCAATTGGTACTTGGTGATATCCAGATTTCAATTCAATTTTTGTAAAGAACTTAGCCCCCCTAAGTTGGTCCAAAAAATCATCAATTCGAGGGATTGGATATCTATTTTTCACACTGATTTTGTTAAATGCCCTATAATCAATACAAAGTCTCCATGTCCAATCTTTATTTTTGGAAAGGACAGTTAGACTACCACATGGTGAAGCACTTGGAGGAATATGTCCTTTTTGAATCAACTCTTGAATTTGTCTCTTAATTTCATCATTTTCCAAAATTTACCTTCTATATATTGGCTCATGTGGTAGTGGTGTGCCTGGGATTAAATCAATAGAGTGCTTGACTTGACAGTGTTTTGGAACTCCTATCGACTATTGAAAAACACTATGATATTATTGATGACATGTAGTTGATTGAATGTTTGAAGATGTTAAGTTGATCACTGAAATGCAGAAGGATAATGCAAGACATTAAATCAGTTAATGGATTGTATTGTCATTGATGTCAACTTGATATAATCTAATCAGTTATAATCAAAGTGTCAAAGACTTCAAAGAATCAAAGAGAAAAAGATTATGCTTTTAGTAATGCATAAAAGACAAGCATTCACAATATGACTTCAAACACCTACGGTCAGTGGAACACTGACATACAGAGATCACCAAAAGTCAAGTCACAGTGATGCCCGAGCAAGAACACTGACGAGCAAAATCACAAGCATAACCGACAACCAAAAACATAGTGAAAACTGACGGAGAAGCCCAAGGAGAATTGGAGTGTTGACCGAATCTATCAAAGAGTTAAACACAAAAATTAACTTGAGTTCAGAAACAACAAAATATCTAGCTGGCAGAGCTAAATATAGACTTAACTGGTAGTTATCTTTGTTTTCATCGACAAGATAAAGCCAGAGATAAGTAAGGGATTTAAAGTTGTTTTGTCCAGTTGACAAGAAGATCTCAGAGAGATAAAACATGAGTTTTTATTTAAATATAATTGGCGAGAATTGTGGATCACGCCAAGATCAAGAAAATCAAGAACCTAACAATGATGATATCATGTCTATAAAGAGACAACTCAATTGATTATAAATTATGATGGGTCAATGAATGAAAAGAGGATGTTGAAGAGAAACTTCATACAGTCTTGATCAATCAAACTGAGGAAAGAGCTAAATTTTTCTGTGGACATCGAGCAATAGAGAACAACATCACCGAGTAGAATAAAAGCAGAGCAAAGGTATAAACTGAGATATATTGATCATAATAGTTTTACGAGATTACAATAGATCTGAAAGTATGCAAATATAAGTTGTATATGTGAACAGATCATACTATTTCAGTTTAACCATTGATTCAGAAAGTCTCTTAACCAAGCGGGATTGAAAGATCCTTTCTATATTGAGATACATCCCAAGGAGTATCAAAAAGTTTGATCACGAAGATAGCATGAGATGCTAAATACCTATTGATAGGCCAAGTGAGAGTTTGATCAAGGATGATAACATAGAGATGCCCGATATCAAGTCACAGACTAAACTTTTAAATCATCTAACAAGGTCACACCTAACAGTGTGTTTGTAACCTTTAACAAGGTTGGCTCTTCACTGAGCTCACTTCAGAAGAGTGAAAATTTTGGGTTACCGGTCCCAAGTGGTTTTTTTCCCTTAACAGGGTTTCCACATTAAAAATCCATGTGTCAATGTGTTTATGAGTCATTACTTTAGTGTTTTGCATTACACATAACTTAATTGGATTGATCGGTATACTCTAGATAATTTACTATCTTTCGGTAAATTAACAGATTGCTATTCGGTAAACATATAGTAGAAGGTTTTACAAAGCATTCTAAGCAGTAGTAATTTGATAAAAGTATTTGGAGGCATTCATCTTATAGGACTAAAGATAACTAGTGGCTTAATATTGTGGTACTAAGTTTTTGGGTTGATTATTGGAATATTTTTGAGGCCACTAATTCACCCCCCCCTCTCAGTTATTACTAACAATTCTCTCAAAATTTTATCCATATGATTTTTTTGATTTGATGTTATGGCTACCTTAGCATGTGTATTAAGAACAACTGACTTTGTTTGTTCAGGGCGAACCATGAGCAGAACAAAAGCTCTAGTTTGAGAAATCAAACATTTACATTGTTTAGCACTAATCAAAGAAGCAGTTTGTGTTGGACATACCTCTGGTATTCGATACCTCTTCCCTCCAAAGCTTGATTATAACACTACGTGGCCTAGATTAATACACTCGATGCCTCTGATACATGTAAGGTTGCCCCAGTAAGACATCACATACATCCAGCGGTGCTACATCACATATCACTTCATCCTTGAAAGGCTTGATTGAATATGGCAGATGACACTGTTGATTTATTTGAATATCTCATCCCTCATTTACCCATCCCATAGAGTATGGTTGTGGGTGTCTTGTCACTTTCAAATTCAATCTTTTAACTGTCTCCCTAGATATCAAATTATTTTGGCTCCCACTGTCAACAATAAAATGTAAAGGCTTTCCATCAACCCACGTCTGTGAATGGAAAAGTCTCTCTTCATCTTCACGATGCATTACTTTAGCAGTTGCAACTATGGTATATGGGTCTTCTTCTATGATAGAATCATTCTACTTTTTCTCAGAAGTATCTATTGGTGATGATTCAGATTCAGCTTCCTCTCCTCATATTTTTGTCATGAGATTTTTAATACTTTGACAATCCTTTGTATTATGGGTTGGGGACTAATGCATCTCACACCACATCCCTGTACTTTTCTGTGTCTTTTTTGCAGCCCACCATGTGTTCTTAGGTGAGTTTGAGTGAGGTTCCTTGGTCACTTGTTTTCCTGCAGATTTATTGTCACCTTCAACCCTTGGCCTATTATTTGCAAAGTAGTCCCTCTTCCCTTTCTACTTGGATTTGTCTTCAATTTTGGTAGCATACTTATAGGGAGTTTCCAATGTCTCAATATTCAAAAATTCCATCTCTCTTTGAATATACCTGTGAAGTCCACTGCAATATTTTAGAATTTGATGCTTCTCTGAATCCTCAATACCAAGTTTTGCTGAAAGTGAATGGAATGTGTTGGTGTAATCTTGCATAGACTGATCCCTTTTTTGTCGAAGAAGCTGTCATTCTATGTATTTCTGTTCATAGACATCCTTAGGAAGGTATGCTTCTTTTATGTATTCCACAAATTCTCCCTAGGAGGGCTTCTTATCAAGAGATATTTCCAAGCCATTTTCATCAGATAATTCCCATTCTTTATTTGCTAATTTGGCTTCCCAGGCTAATTTCACATGGATTTCAGCTTTGAGGAGAGCAAACGTTATTTTTTCTGCATTTGAGAAATTGTTTACAGAAAAGTATCTATCCAATTTTGATAACCACTTATCAACAACTTCAACATCAACTTTTCCTTCAAAATTTGGGATGTCAAAATTTACCTGCACTTTGAAAGGGGCATTTCCATGAAATGTTGTTCTTGACTCAGAGGGTTTTTGATTATGTAGGAGTGAAAATTGACTCATCCTCTCCTCTCGTTGCTTATTTAAAGCCTCTTCCACCAATTGCTTAATTTTATCGTCTGACATCTTCGATTGTGTGCACCTCAAAGGTGGATATTGTTACAAATATTGTGTATCCAGTCCTAATATTTGGTAGGAGGACCTTGTGTAAATTTTTATAAAGGAGCATTACCACTGTGATACCATTGATCTGAATTATGAATCAGATTACAATACCTGGTGTGATGCCTGTGGTATTATCAATTTCAATATAAAAACCAGAATACTAACAATAGAATTGCAAGCCAAAAAGTGATCCATTCTATTCAAAATTGGAGTTTATACAAACATGAAGGATCCCAAGAGTCACTATAATATATTGGAAATTAAATGAAGAGTCATCATAATGTTTATTACAAATAAACTTATTAAACTACCAAAAATTTCAAAAAAACTATATTAAAATGTAGGCCTACTTGGAGAAGGCATAACTTTCTAGTCCTAGGTCCAATTTGCGAACCGTTTACTTCGTTGGAAAGATAATAAAAAATTGTAGACCCAAATTTGGGAAGTGAAGCCAAGGTTACCCTTCTCTAGATGAGATCATCCCATAAAATATCCGAATACCTTAAAAAATGCAGTTTATTGAGGCATAGAAAATACTAAAAAATTAGATTTATGTATTTCCCAAGTCCATCCTGATCATCCATAAAGGAAGCAATTTGTGAATGCCCCCCTCCAATATGTGCTATGGGTGTGGTTCTGAACCTAATAATCCCCAAGAGGAGAATTTCTATGGGAATTGCCCACAGAGCACGCAGAGAATAAAGACATGAAGATTCGAACAACCATTTTTTGGGAGGGGAGCCTATTACAGTAAGATGCTCCAAATTTTGGCTTGGCCATAATGACATGATGAATGTGATCAAATGAGGCCTCGACCTACATTAATTTTTTGTTTTTGATGCAAGACCCACCATAATTAAGACAACATTGCTGAAGGATATGGGAGCGCTCAGTCAGATTCATGAAACCCAGCTATGCACTCCACATTGCTACAAAAAAGTTTGGATTATGAGCTTTGTTGCTATTTTTACAGAATAGTATATAGACTAGATCAATCTAGATAGAGCAGATAATTATATTGAAACTATAGTTTTTGTTGGGTGAAGTTGCTTCCCACCCTTTTTGTGTACAAAAATGTAAGATATTTCGCCAAACAGCAAGACTATTCATCTTATATCACACATACTTGAAATGTAGATCTATCCTTTTTGATAATAATACATACAATACTATTACTAATAAAAAAAAATATCCCCACATGTGCAAATAAATAATTTATTATTTATTTAAATCATAAATATCCTCCTAAATCCTAACTCACACTCACTTGAGTTAGATTTTCAATCACAACTCTTCACTCCATGAATTTCTCTCCTAACTTGGTCTCCTATTCTACCTCTTCAGTCAATCCCCTTAATCAAAGAAGTTAATTAGAGTTGAACTCTCACTCACTTGAGTTAGCTCTTCCACCTGTTCAGTCAATCCCCTCAATCTGAGAAGTCAATTAGAGTTGAACTCTCACTCACTTAAGATATCTCTTCCACATCATTTAGTCGATCCCCCAATCGTGGCAGTCAAGTAGAGCTGAACTCCTAATCACTTTGATTTCAACTCCTCAATCACAGTCAATTAGTCCTTCAATCATGGAATCTTGGTTGGAATCCTGAAAATCGTATAAAGAGAGAGCCAAACTTTTGGTTTGGATAACCATAATTGCTTTGAATTCTTATGCTGGCATACAATCGAGCACTTGTTTATGAGATTCCACACTGCATAAAGAAGGGGAACAAAAAAGGAGGAATTGCGGGTTTTCATATGCTTTTATGTTATTTGATTTTCATATATTGATTCATGTATGCAATTCTCTTGTTTTTTTTCTTCCTCTTTTGATATTGGGAATACTAATTTCTCTAACAATCTCTTTGTGGTTGAGAATTTCTATGTAAGGTGTAGACAATACAGGAGGATTATAAATAATAACACTTGTGGAACCATAATGATTAAACTTGTAGTGTTTAATGGTTGAAACCTTCTGGGCCAACTAGATGAGGTGGTGTTGCTGGTCTCGGTTCTTTCCACATTATTTTTTGAGTGTACACATGACAAGGTGTACTAGGAAAGAATTTTGTTTGTCTTTTAATATTTACCTTGGTAAAAACCCAAGATGGGATACGGTTGGTCACCATTATTTGAAGGGTATGGTTGGTCTGCACTGTTCCAAGGGTCTATTGTGGGGAAAGATTTTCTGAGCATTGTTTGGGACATGGAATGTAGTTGTCTAAGAAATACCTATTGAAGTAGTTGCTCTACCATGATTCGAGTATTACCTTAAACGATTTAGAGTATAAATAAGGTGTGGCTTAGAAGACAAGATCATCACAGGGATATGGGGTGAGAAAGATATCATCAATAATACTAGAATATCTTTCAAACGAATCTTGTTATGCTCAAATTGGTGGATATGGGATCTCTACTAGGCATTTTGTATGGGGAATGTGTCTGTGGGGTGCATTGCAAGATTCACAGATATATGCTAGGATATCTTCATCTGCATCAATTACAAATTAGGTTGCAAGAAGACCTAGAGTAGTAAGTTTGTGATGGGCCTTGTAATAATTATCTGTAGTGTATTCATAATTCTTGACAATCTGGTAGTGTTGATCTGGGTTACTTATGTCAGCACTGAGTTGGGTCCATTCTATTGTCTTGATTGGATCACGATTAGTGGTTGTGGTTTTGAAGGTCCATAGTGATAGACATTGAAATGTAGCTGAGAATGACAAAGTTGAAGGAAAAGGGAAACATAATTTTAATAATACATAATTAATTTTCTTTGTCTATCACCCATCAAGCTTCAAAAGGGAAAGAAGAACAATATCGAGGAATGATAAGTGGAAATCAAGTGAACAACAATGATACTATAGAGAATTAAATGACAATATTTTATGTGGTTCACTAATAAATTATAGTGAAATATGATTCTAAGCAAACCCAATGCCAAAAAAAAACACGTCACCACTTTCTTGGTTTCTGAGGGTGGCCACCCAAGGCACAAAAGAGAGGAAATAATCAAAACAATGCCATCTAGACAAGTACACACCCAAAATAAGTTGCATTCTACTGAGAAATGTAAACATTAAGACCACTAAAGTTAACAAAATAAAACACACATCAAAATTGTTTGGTCCTTCTTTCCGCATCAAGTGCACATCAAAATGTAGTTAAAGAAACAAAAAAAAAGGATGTGAAGTTGATAAAAATGATAAAATGTAATATACAAGGCAAAATAAATAAAGTTATGTACATGGAAAAGATTTGAAAACTGAAAATGCAATTAACATGAAATAAGCAATGCAAACTACAATAGGTGAAGTATGTAAAATTGTCAACATACCTTGAAAGGAAGCTTCACTTCTTTTGGTTCTATGAGTTCTGCATTTAAAAATGGATATAATGTAAGAATGTGGTGCAGAAGGAAACAAAACTATGGATAGATACATGGAAAATAATATAAAATAGAAAATAAGGATAGATACATGGAAAATAAAAAATGAAATAAACATGAAAGAATGAACACTCTATGTAAAATTGGTAATATACCTTGAAATAAAGCTTCACGTCTTTCTGCTTTGTGACTTTTTCTTTCTTTCTGCTCTTCGATGGATGTTGAATGACTTGAATGGGAAGAATGAGTTTGTTTCAAGTTACTTGTATGTCATGTGTATAAATTTGGTACTCTTGCAAATTTGAATTTGTCAGCGTTAGTTGTAAGAAATCAATCCATTGTTGCATTTATCTGTGATTTGATGGTCTCTGACTTTTAATTGGCAGCCTTACACATATCTTATTTCTCTCCACAGGTGGGTTTAACGATGATTCGACCAAAATTTGTGCACTTGAGGTGACAAGGAGAAATGTAGTTGGAATGATGGAACACAGTGATGGAAAATGTCTTAGGGTGGCCACATATTCGTAGGCACTACATGGTCATAAAGTTTAGATTGTGTTACTAGATTTAAATTTGTTTTGTCTTTGTACTTGTTTGAATGGCAATGGTTGCCTAGTACTATCATTTGTGTCTTACTTGGTCAACCGCATAAACCCAGGCAGTGGTGACATGTGATGTTTGTGCAATGGGTTTGATTTGAATCAGATTTGGTTGTGTTTTTGTACTGGATGTCCCAGTTGTATTCACATCAGAAGGTGTCAATAATATGGAATTCTTCCATACTTGACAAGACAAGGACTTGTTTTGTTTATGACTTGCATATATAAAAAAACATATATTAACCATCATGCATACATTTTGTGGGTTGTTACTTTTATGAGTATATTTTTATATGTTTTGAGTTTTTACTTGACACCTTATGGCATTCAAGTTGACAGGTGCGGGGCTCAAACATATCCACTAACATATCACCTATTGGACCCTGCACACCTTCTGGCTCCTTTCCCCTATTGTATATGGTATTTTAATTATTAAGTGTTGAATTTGATACATGATATAATTTCTAAGTATCTAAACAAATATTATAAGGATTCATTTTAGTTCTTTTTATTTATATATTTATTAGTTCAAGTTATTAGTCCTTGGCATTAAGGTAGGAGACTAATGTTTTTGAGTGCTTTTTGTTATTAGTTTATCCATTGGAAATTGTGCACGATATTTCATATCCTATGTTAGTTACAAATTAATACATTAACCAAATTTTTTTGAGTTTTTTTTTCTATTAAATGATTGGTTGTCATATTTTTCCTAGTGGTTTTATCATTTTCTAGTTGCATAAAAGGGAAACTATGATATGGTTGTGTCTTCTACGTATGGTTTTCAGTGGCATATAACGAGACATGGAAAATGGCAGATGCCTCCCCCACGTGTTTCATACATGCAACTAGTGTAAAAAGAAGAGGTGAAAATGATTGAGGGGATGAAAAGGCCAAAAAAGGTAGCTCATGGCAAGGGCAAAGCTTTTTCTGAATTGTCTCTGAGAACAAAGAATTTGAAAAATGTGTTTGCACGAAACAAATAGGATGCAACACCACTCTTAGATTTTCACCCACATCCACCTCTTCTGCCTAGGATGACTAAGAAATATGAGACTTTTAAGGTCACCTATAGCTAGGCAAAAGTTGTGGTGGCATGGTGATTAGCAATTTCTTCTCTTGCTGATAATTTCCAAGAAGAATTGGGAGCTGATGGGTCTTCTACTGATGGAGAAGATGTAGAGGCATGTGACTTTATTAATGACTTCAATCCTGCATGCGCTACAAGGAAACCCTAAACAAAAAGATAAAAAAAAAATGTTCATTGGAGTGATGTCTTTTTTAACTGCTTTTCTATGTACCTTTCACCAATGGTTTGTGCATCCTTGTTTAGAAAACGTTATACTTATTGACTTCAATATGTTAATTCCATGAGTGGTTTTTCTGTGGGGTCTTGCTATCATTAAGTTTTTTATTTAAAATATCATAGATATTTTTATCCAAATCTTTAATAATTCACATGGTTTAAAGCATTTTTTTATTGTTAAAAAAATGCTTAGCTATGACCATTTGGATATTTTATGTTGTTCCATTTTAGAGGGATGGTATTTAGATGAATAAAAATGGCTTAGTATAAAGAGAGTTCTTTCAAATTTTACAGATATCATTTTTTCAACATCTTATAGTTAATACAAAAGTGAGAACGGTTAGACTAAAGCCATCGCCACCTCCATCTCATTGTCATAGCCTTGACAGTGGGAAGGGTTTATACTCCAGGTTGCGATCCTATAAAATTTACATGTTTGTAATTAAACCATATGTAAGGATTCTTCCAATATTTCTTTGTCTATTTATAATTCATTGCATCATGTGTTCTAATGCATTTGAAATAACAACTGATACAATTATTGTAACAGTTGAGGAAAAACACCATCATGTATTGTAAATTATTAAAAGGAAAAAATGTATGCATTACAATTTTTTTTCCATGCAAAAATTAAAGTTTTTTGAGTGTGATAAGATCCTAGTTGAAACATTTTTGTGGCCAAAAGTCAATTTAGTAATCCTTATCTCTTTTTTTTGTCTTCACTAATTGTTCTTATTTAATTTTTTTAGAATTGTGTGAGTTCTTGGGTTGCCTTGGGTGCACGATGTGGTAAACTTGTGTTGTATTATTATAACTTGTAAACCCTTGTGATGCTCTGACTATTTCTCTCCATTAGCAATACATTTAATACCCTTGGAACTAATTTTTGTGTGTGTTTTAGTTGGTGGATTTCATATTTTTTTGTGGAAATATTTGGAATAGAAGCCTTGATCAATAATATTTCTTCCACCATGAAACCAAAATAATGTTACCAGAATTTTAAAATGGAGCTCGATGGCTACAATGGATATAATGGTTGTCCGCGGCCATGGCGACCTTACCAGTCTTGGGGCCCAGAGACAAAGATGCAGAGGAAAACATAGTGGAACAACAGAAGGATGGGTCCGTCATGGAGTGATGATCAAAAGAAATGAAGCTGGCCCTTTAATCATTTCAAGATGCAACGGTTTAATACAAAAGCAAAACTCCCCAATCACGCTAATAAGGATATACACCAAAGGATTCATTGTAATAATTAGGATGGTGGGAGAAGGGAAAATATTGGAGTGTCTCTTAGGCACACAAGAAATTTTAAGGTTACTCCTCAAACCTTTAACGTCAAACAGATAGAGAACAAGTTTTGGCACCCAAAGGAGAACATGCTGGATTCAAAAACCCTAAAGACACCAACTGACAATAATAGGCTTAACACAAAGGTATGTAACCCTAAATTTGTAAGAGCCTCCTCACTTTTGATAAATAATGAGCATTGGAAAGAGGATGTTAAACACTTATAGGATAGATCTTTCTTCATGAAATGGTAGGGCTCATGGGAATCTATTGCAAAAATACAACGATGGATGCTTAAACAATGGTGGGACCATTTAGAGATTAAAACCCTAGCTAATGAATTCCTATTGATTCTTAGCCCCACAAAAATGGATAAAGAATGGATCCTTAATGGAGACCCTTATATGATGGACAACAAAAGATTTTATATCTGTGATTGGAAACCCAACTTCAATCCAGAGATAGAAAAATTTAAAGAGGTAGCAATATGGTTGAAGCTTAAAAACCTGCAATGGGAGTATAAGGATGAGGCTACTTTAACAACAACAGAAAATAGTATGGGAACCTTTATAAGGGTGGAGGAGATGATGGATGCCAATGATTTCTACTCCTACTCCAAGATTCTAGTAAAATTATAGGATTGCTACAAGATCCTTGACTATGTGGTTTTAGGATCTTGCCATGGAGAATGGAGGCTAAATATTGAAGCTGACAATACAGATTCTGAAGCTGAAAAGGAAAAGGATCAATAGAAAAATAAGGGACTGGAAATAAATCAGAACCTGGATTAGATCAAGGAGCTAAAGGAGCAACAAACCCGCACTTCATCGTGGGCTATACACTATGAGGAGGAGATGATTATGAATAGGATGGTATCAGAAAGAGTTGCCCAAGATTCCTCGAGGGGAATAGAAAGAGATAACTCTATTATGGGATATAATCCCGAGGTTTAAAACCTACAAATGGAGAACCCACGTAGCCCAATCTTGACTCAAATGGTCAAAGATACTCCCTTCTCCCTTGAGAACCACAAAGATCCACAAGAAGACATGGCAAAAGAACAGTTGTCGAATGCCATCCCTGATACAATGAAGGAAACTCAAATGAATTTGAAACTAAGGAAAAGAGTGTGGACAGAAGCTGTAAACCCAACTCTAGGCTAGATGGATGGATAGACACTTGTGACCTAGGAAACTTCCACCCAGAGGAACTAATAGAGGGACAAACCAATATCCAACTAGATTTAGCAGAGGACAGATTCTCAGAGCAAGCACCAAGGAAAGTTTCTCAAATCTCGACCACTAGAAAGGAGCAGGAGGAGTTCAAATACATTTAGATCTCACCAATAAGGAACATGAATAAATCCTTAGAAGAGGAAAAAGAAAATGAAGGTGTTTCAGAAGAATGGGAGTCTGAGTTTGAGGGACTGAATAGAGGAAATGATGTCAATGACATGGGCATATTTGATAGTATGGGAGTCATAGAGAAAATATCAATTGTGCAAACTGCCTCAACCTGTAAAAAACCAAACATGGGGAAGAAATAGAAAAGAGGGGCTAAATCCACAAGGGTGCAGTTGGAAATTGCAAGAAATGTTGCTGAACAGACCAAAATTTTAAGATCGGGAAATGGCTATGCCTTTTCCCAGGAGCTATAAAAACCTTGTCATGGAATGTTAGGGGCTGCAATGCCCCTGAAAAGATTTGTTTGATAAAGAGATGTCTTGATTAAAAGAAACCAGACCTAGTGATGCTACAAGAGACTAAAATAAAACTTGAGGATAGTGAATTTTTCAAGAGGAAGTTTGGTAGAAGGGATTGTGAGCTTGTTGGAGCACAAGGTGCTTCTGGAGGCTTAGGTTTTTTATGGAATGCAAAAATGCTAGAGGTTACTGTTCAAAAAACTAATCAATATTGGAAATGGCTTAGGGTGCATGTGAAACATCTGCATTGTTTCATATCCTTCTTTAATATCTATGGCCCAAATAATAGGACACAAAAAAAAAGGTTATGGAGCACTTTGACAGGAGTCTTGGAGAATCTAGGGGACAAAGTGGTAGCTTTAGGGGGGATTTTAATGCTATCCTAATCCCAGAGGATAAAAAAGGTGGTAAAGGGTGGAGTAGTGAGAGCCAAAGAGATTTCAACTCCTTCATCACTAGTAATGGTTTACTATAAATTACTTTCAAGAAAGGAGACTTCACTTGGACAAACAAAAGAGAAGGCTTTTTAAATATTGCAGAGAAGTTGAGCCATTTCTTTATAGGTGGTAATTGGGCAAACACGGATTGGTCATGTGATTCAGAGATTCTCCAAGGCTCGGATCACTTCCCAATTTGTCTGAGGATACAACATGAGGCCATCCCAGATAGATGCCCTTTCAAATTTGAGGCAATGTAGTTTACATCCAAAGGCTTTAGTGATTTAATAGAGGAGTGGTGGACACAAGCTCCAGGGAGACCAGGTAACAAAGCTTTCATTTTTTTCTTTCAAAAAATTGCAATTTCTTAAAGAGCAGCTGAAGATATGGAATAGAACACATATTAAAAACATTTTTGTTAAAAAACATAAAGTTGAGGCAAAAATAACTGCTCTAAGCCTGAGATTTATTGAGAAAGGGATGGAGGAGGCTAATTTTCAGGAGGAAAAGAGATTACAACATGAACTAGAAGACTGCCTAAAGAAGGAAGAAATTTTTTGGAGGCAAAACTCCAGAGAGACTTGGCTCAAGGAGGGTGACCTTAATACAAAGTTCTTCCACAACTCTCTAAAACAACGGAGAGCTTATAATAAGATCTTTAGCATCCAAAATGATCAGGGTATAGAGGTGCTAGACAATGCCTTGATCAATGAGGAAGTAGTAGCCTTCTTTTAAAAAAAGAAAGTAGTAGGAAATAGAGATAGCCACATGATTGATCGAGCTCTGGATGTTATCCCTGCTATGGTGATAGAGGAACAAAACAAACAACTACTTACCCATGTTTCTATGGAGGAAGTAAAAAGACATTATTTGGGCTAGGAGGAGACAAGGCCCCGAGACCAGATGGATTTCTAGCAATGTTTTTTCAAAAGCTCTGGCATATTTTTTTGCAAGGAGATATGGGAGGTGGTGGAGGAATCAAGAGCAGGGGCTTTATTTTAAAAGATTGTTAGTCAGTTATTGAACCCCCATTTTCAAACTTTGAAATTCGGTCTTCCTAATGGTTTTCCCTTGATTTTCTTTAACCTCCCCTTGATTTATATCAAATTTTTTTTGTAAAGTTGTATGTTGTAAAGCAATGTTCAGGTGAAATTTCATCGACCACAGGGAGAAGCTAATGATGTTGAGATGAGGGGAGTAGG
The DNA here is from genome assembly GCA_018584345.1 of Thuja plicata. Lineage (NCBI taxonomy): Eukaryota > Viridiplantae > Streptophyta > Pinopsida > Cupressales > Cupressaceae > Thuja > Thuja plicata. Next base: position 2,005,329 of record MU227458.1, on the reverse strand, counting down.
AAAGTGCATGGACCCGTAGACGTTCCTGCAACAAAGCCATATATTACATGCAAAGTGTCTGTGCAAAGAAAACACCACACAAGTTTGACAAAATACCTCAATCAAACACATCATGCTCATAGCCTAAATGATATGAATCGAACAAAGTATTGAAAGATTGTTCAAACCCGTAGGAACATGAACTCATGGTGACAACCGGGTGCTTCATGTTGGTGTAATTAGAACACAAAAACCCATGGAATGCAAAGCACAGAAGTAAAATGTGATTATAAGGAAGATCACAAACACCCAATAAGTGACTAATCCTGGAGATAACCCCTTGAACTGGATAAGCAAATAGTTGTAGTTGAGTAAAATATGCGCAATCCATTTGATAAACTGTCGCCAGCTCATAAGTGGATTTGAATGAGGGGACGAGCTCTGTGATCTCACCAACCGTTAGGATTTTGACCAAGTTCTGATAACTATTGGTGCCAAGATGATTCAAATTAGTTTCAGTCCATATCAACACTTTCCATTATACTAGATATCAAGCATCATAACCACATGGCTTGTCCCTGTGAATGAAATGCCTAACAAAATGCCCAACATTGGTACTATTAGGTTGCCTCTTGAACTAATCCACTTTAGAAATCACATGCTTTAACATCACCCCTGTAATCAAGGAAGATAATTCATTTTGTGCCCTGAAGACATGTTAAGGAGGTAGTACTGTAATAGACATATGAGAACAACCTTGGTGCTGGATTCAAGAATATTCATGAATAGAGTACCTTTGTTTGTGCGCGGTGTATTCTCAACACAGAGGGGCTGATTCTTTCATTCTAATAAAGCATGATGAAGGAACCAAAGGGTGATTGGTAGAGGCTCAATGATGTCTAAGTTAAAATACAGAAGGATCATTCTCGACATTAAGTTGCCCGACAATCCAAAATTATACCAGAACTATTGATAGAAGAATCCGCACTCCAAGATATGACCCAAGAACAATTGGAGAAAGTGTTAAGGATGCATCCCCATGTTTGAAAGGAGAATACACTCATGTATGGAAGATAATTCATACGCCCTTTGATAAAGAAATTATATGTTATCTTTCAAATCAGTTGCAAGGAAGGTTCGACATGTTCACAATCTTAGCAAGCTCAACTGAGATATATTGATGCACTACAGACCACGTGTATGGATAAAGTTGTATCTAGTGATAACATGTCATAAAAGATAAAGGAGTAATATTGTTAAATTATGAACCTTTATCAGGGCCGGATAGAGAAGTTGAGAAATTGTCCCTCAACTATTTGACTAAATGGATGTTTGATAACACCTCTCAATGCTAAGGCGAAAGGAATATAAATCATGAATGCACAGATTATCAAAAATCCTTGAGCTCTCGTATGGATGACATGATTAAGCCCAAGTTCCTGTTTGGATGCTGAAGAGTAAGGAGGAATACAAGGGATCAAGTGCCACATGTTTGACTGGATGCTCATTTTACCTGACAGATGCAATCGTGAGGTATTGAGCAGAGTACCCCCAAATTGGTCTAAGAGAGCCGATTATTTAGTCTATAAGTGTCTTCAGATAGGAATGAAAGGTGCCTATAGTTTCCAGGTGTTGCCAAAGAATCATAGGTGGAAGAATTATTGTCACATTACACAAGATTGGTGAATTTAAGAAGAGAAGTCCACATGTCAAAACATCTTGGTCGACGGTTTATGAGTTTGGGTCACATTTAATATGTGAAAGTGAAATAATAAGAATTGTATTAATGCTTAGCTTTACAAACTAAACATTATCGAGATACCACCACAAGAATCAGTTTTCATACCTAAAATAAAAACATTCATAAGGAAGATAAATAGGCCAGCGAAAGATAAATAAAGGTTCAGATTTTATCTCAACTTAGGGGGACTGTGTATTTTTTGGAGGAGAGTTTTTTTTCTTTCTATTTCTGTTGTTCTTCCATGAAAGAGATAGAGTATTTTGAATTGGAAATAGTAGTATTGTAAAGGAGGAGCAAAGAGATCTGTGTTATTTCTTATGTTTATTCATAATAAAAAGATTGTTGCACATCAAATCTATGAATTTGAGCATCTATCTTTGGATTGGATGAATCTATCAATTTAGTCAATTATTTCTGAATTTTATTCTACTTACATATTCCTATTCATGTGTGTCACTAGGCCTGTGAGCCTTGGTCATGCATTCATTCCAAAGAGAATATTGTATCTTCTTTCCTGCACTCTTTGTTATGTCATATTTGATAAATGGACCGAGTGCCATTTATTTTGTGCTTAATTAGTCTTCTTTTCTTCCGCATCTATTCTGTGTTTACAGATAGGTGTTTGTGTGTCTTTCTTGCTTTCAGGATAAAAGCATTTTTGTTAATAGTTTAGGAGATTCATTGAAGATATTGTATGGGGAGCTATACCTGAGACAATTCAAAGGGCACTTATGCACATCTATTGAAAAGTGACCCAGTTGTTAGTCACAAAGTTTGTCTTGTTGATTTGGGCATCTAAGAGTCAATTTGAGGCAATTTTGTAAAAGACAAATCTATTCACTAACAGATTTTTGGCAACTCTGTTGGGGAGCCGGAAATGATAGACCAATGATTTCTTTCCTTTGTGAAATTTTTTATCTTTGCAAATAGAGATTGGCGGCTCTGTGTTTTAAATCTGTTGAATCTTTGGTAGAGAAGTTACAGTGTGTATTATGGTTGTGGTTGCCATTCAGCCATGGGGGGATCAGATCAGACCATTTGCCTTGGTCCAGTATTGAGCCCTACCTAAAGGATCAAGGGAATACCTTCCCAAGTTTTCTAGAGACAAGTCTCAGGATCCAAATGACCACATCAAAGAAGTCACTGTTGCATGTGGGATTCTTGGTGTGCAGGAAGAAAATATATTTGTTAGACTGTTTGCCCAATGTCTTGTGGGAAATGTTGCAGAATGGTTTCAAAATTTGGAAGATGGATGTATCACCAGTTGGGATGATCTTATGGTAAAATTTCTTGAGAGATTTCAGCATATAATAAATGCCTATTAATTGCTGACGAATCTTTTTCAAATTCGGATAAAAGAGGATGAATCTATAAGCGATTTTGTTGATAGATTCAATAGGAGTATTGGTAAAATTCCTCTAGCTCACCAGCCTAATGAAAACAACCAGTTATGCATCTTTACTGCTACAATGGAGGTTGAAGTAAAGTTTTGGTTGAAACATCTTGGAGTGTAAAGTTTGGTACACGTGCAAAGGGAGGCAATCAACTTGGATGATGACTTGATCCTTAGTGGCCTAAAGTCTAAAAAAACTCCACAAACAAAAGGATTCCTTGGTGAAAATCTCTGCTACCCCAAGACAAAACATGCGCATAAGAGGTTGGTCCTCAGAGCAACTAAATCAACATCTCCTACCTTTCTTTGTCAAAAATTTACAGTTTTTAATGAGGCAGATTTGCAAATTCCGCCTACATTTGAAAGAAGTTCTCCAAATATTTCAAGAGCTTATCATTTACATGTTGTGAATGATGATGATCATTCTTCATAGTCAATGGATGTAACCCCTTGTCTTGATGTACCTCCTATTAAGCCCGGTGTTGATGGCAAAAAAGAAAATGAAGATTTATCAAGACTTGTTTCTTTTCCATAATTGGAATCCTTTACATTTGAAACTTCTTGTGTTGTTTCAGCCACTGATGTTAATTGAGAAAGTAAAATGGATCAGCATGAACCAAGAACGTTTGATGAGGAAAAAGAAAAAGGAACTTATCAATTTGATGAACGGGCAGAATATGAGACCTTTTCATTCGTTTACACATCATGTCAAGAAGAATGGTGGAAACCCAAAATATTGAGTAATCAAATAGATGTTCAAAATGAAGATAAGGTAAATCCATTCATCCCTAGGTTATCACAGGTTGAATTTGAGGTTTTCAAAGTGGATTTCAAAAATGAATTGTTGGATCACTTCCCCATGATTGAGGCATTTTATTTTGAAGATGAATTTGATGATGCATTTATTGGTGATAAGTTTTCAGTGAGTGTATTTTCAGACCCTGATGCAGAAATCATTTCAAGACATTCCTCTAATCCTCCATCTATCAAAAGTTTAATCCATTTTTCTGAGATAGAGGAAAAAGGCGTTCATCATAAAACCCTTGTCCAAATTAATGGTGAAGTGTTGCAGTCAGATATCTATGATGAGGAGTGGCTCCATGGGCTTGATATGACCTTAAAGAAGTTTCTACAATATATTGTTATCAGGTATTTTCTCATGATAACTGTAGAATGCTTTTTGGGAGTGATGCATCTTGCATGTCAGCCACTCTTCCATTTTGGAAGGTATTTTTTGCAACTGATTAATGGCTTCACATGAGCAGCAAGACACATCTTTGGAGGTATGGGCTGCTAGCCCTATCTTTTTGTAAATAAAGTTTTGGTCATGCTTAGTTTAGCTTTCTTTTCTTTAGTTTGCTATTAGTTTGTTTAGTTTAGGTGTTCGGAGTAGCTGGTTCTTCTTTCGGTTTTTTTGGTAGTTTCCCTGTTCCTCTCCACCCTCTCTGCAAGAAGTTTTCCTCTTTCTTTCCACATTCTTTGACTCTGCTACCCAATGGACTAGGCACTGATATGTTTACCGGAAGGTACTAGATTCTTTATGTGCCTTTCATGCACATACTCCCCAGTTAGAGCCAATGTTAGTCAGTTCTTGAACCCCCATTTTCAAAATTTGAAATTTGGTCTTCCTAATGGTTTTCCCTTGATTTTATTTAACCTCCCCCTGATTTATATCAAAAATTCTTTGTAAATTTGTATGTTGTAAGGCAATGTTTAGGTGAAATTTCATGACAGTGAACCACAAGATTAAGATTCAGAATTCAGGTTCGAAGCACAAGTTCACTTTGTTGAACTGGTTCAAACTGGTGTAGAGGTTCAGTGATTCATAGATCAAGTTCAGAGGCCCATTTTGGTGGTTCAATCTAGTACATGTGAGGCCTCACCCCGACCCATCACAGTCTTACTGCTCGATCACACTTTGATACTTTATGTTTTGATACATTGATACACTTTTTGATTATCCGGATAGAGACTCGAGATATTATGTTGTGATGATGATTATATTGTGTGGATTACATTTTGATATGGATTAGACCTAGATCAGATGGTTGTTTTTGATTATATATATTTAGATAAATGAACTGATGAGAAGATCAAATTATGATTAGACTTGATTATTTCATGGATGTTATGTCATGATGATTATGGAATTATTATATTTTAAACTTTTTTGTATGAAAATTACAATTAAGAATTTAATTCTACTATTGATTGAAGTTGCTAATTATAAATTGAAAAAATGTACATTTCATGTGACTTTATTATCTTGGACTACTGATGCTCGAGTTTAGTGTGCAGGAAAGAGAACCATGAAATTATTCGGAGAATCAGGGCTAAACACATGTGAATTGAGTAAGCCAAGATTTAATCCAATAAGAGATTGAAACCTCATTGTAATGTGATCCTTGTTGTAAATGTAATCTGAATGTGTGTTAACAGTTTAATACTCATGTTGTTGTTGTTTGAACATGTCATTGTGAATGTGATGTGTATTCTATCTTGGTGTCACTTGACACTTGTGTTGTCCATGTGGATGATGACATGTCAAATTAGGGCTTGGGAAAGAATCACCAAACCTTATAGGATGCTATAT
>MU227458.1:1966077-1976407 GCA_018584345.1 Thuja plicata | reverse complement strand
CATAACCTCTATTCCATTGATTCTCTGAAGTCTTTGGCATTATGTGTATGACCATACAGATGATATCAAGTTGACATCAATGACAATACAAACCATTAACTGATTTAATGTCTTGCATCATCTTCAAGCACCTGTCTTGATATCATCATCTTAATGTCTTGACATCTGTGAATTTAAGCACCTGTCTTTGGATTGGATGAATCTGTGAATTTAGTCAATTAATTCTAAATTTTATTCTACTTACATATTCCTATTCATGTGTGTCACTAGGCCTACGAGCCTTGGTCATGCATGCATTCCAAAGAGAATATTGTATCTTCTTTCCTGCACTCTTTATTATGTCAGATTTGATAAATGGACCGTGTGCCATTTATTTTGTGCTTAATTAGTCTTCTTTTCTTCTGCATCTATTCTGTGTTTACAGATAGGTGTTTGCGTGCCTTTCTTTCTTTCAAGATAAAAGTATTTTTGTTAATAGTTTAGGAGATTCATTGAAGATATTGTACGGGGAGCTGTACCTGAGACAATTCAGAGGGCACTTATGTACTTCCTTTGCAAAGTGACCGAATTGTTAGACACAGAGTTTGTCTTGTTGTTTTGGGCATCTAAGAGTCAATTTGAGGCAATTTTGTAAAAGACAAATATGTTCACTAACAGAATTTTGGAAACTCTTTTGGGGAGCTGGAAATGATAGACCAATGATTTCTTTCCTCTGTGATATTTTTTATCTTTGCAAATAGAGATTGGTGACTCTGTGTTTTAAATATGTTAAATCTTTGGTAGAGAAGTTCCAGTGTGTATTATGGTTGTGGTCGCCATTCAACCATGGGGGGCTCAGATCATACCATTTTCCTTGGTCCAGTATTGAGCCCTACCTAAAGGATCAAGGGAATACCTTCCCAAGTTTTCTAGAGACAAGGCTTAGGATCCAAATGACCACATCAAAGAAGTCACTATTGAATGTGGGGTTCTTGGTGTGCAGGAAGAAAATATATTTGTTAGACTGTTTGCCCAAAGTCTTGTGGGAAATGCTGCAGAATGGTTTCAAAATCTGGAAGATGGATGTATCACCAGTTAGGATGATCTTATGGTAAAATTTCTTGAGATATTTCAGCATATAATCAAAGCCTATCAATTGTTGACGAATCTTTTTCAAATTTGGATAAAAGAGGATGAATCTATAAGCAAGTTTTTTGATAGATTCAATAGGAGTATTGGTAAAATTCCTCTAGCTCACCAGCCTAATGAAAACAATCAGTTATGCATCTTTAGTACTACAATGGAGGTTGAAGTAAAGTTTTGGTTAAAACATCTTGGAGTGCAAAGTTTGGTAGACGCGCAAAGGGAGACGATCAACTTGGATGATGACTTGATCCTTAGTGGCCTAAAGTCTAAAAAAACTCCACAAATAAAAGGATTACTTGGTGAATAGATCTGTTAACCCAAGACAAAACCTACGCATAAGAGGTTGGTCCTCAAAGAAGCTAAATCAACATCTCCTACCTTTCTTTGTCAAAACTTTACAATTTTTAATGAGGCAGATTTGCAAATTCCTCCTACAGTTGAAAGAAGTTCTCCAAATATTTCAGGAGCTTATAATTTACATGTTGTGAATGATGATGATCATTCTTCACAATCAACTGATGTAACCTCTTGTTTTGATGTACCTCCTATTAAGCTGGGTGTTGATGGTGAAAAAGAAAATGAAGATTTATCAAGACTTGTTTCTTTTCCAAAATTAGAATCCTTTACATTTGAAACTTCTTGTGTTGTTCCAGTCATTAATGTTAATCCAGAAAGTAAAATGGATCAGGATGAAACAAGAATGTTTGATGAGGAAGAAGTAGAAGGAACTTCTCAACTCGATGAACAGGCAGAATATGAGACCTTTTCATTCGATTACACATCATGTCAAGAAGAATGATGGAAACCCAAAATATTGAGTAATCAAATAGATGTTCAAAATGAAGATAAGGTAAACCCATTCATCCCTAGGTTATCACAGGCTGAATTTGAGGTTTTCAAAGTGGATTTTAAAAATGAATTGTTGGATCACTTCCCCACGATTGAGGCATTTTATTTTGAAGATGAATTTGATGATGCATTTATTGGTGATAAGTTTTCAGCGAGTGTATTTTCAGAACCTGATGCAGAAACCATTGCAAGACATTCCTCTAATCCTCCATCTATCAAAAGTTTAATCCATTTTGTTGAGATAGAGGAAAAAAGTGTTCATGATAAAACCCTTGTCCAAATTAATGGTGAAGTGTTGCAGCCAGACATCTATGATGAGGAGTGGCTCTGTGGGCTTGATATGACCTTAAAGAAGTTTCTACAATATATTGTTATCAGGTATTTCTCATGATAACTACATAATTATTTTTGGGAGTGATGCATCTTGCATGTCAGCCACTCTTCCATTTTGGAAGGTATTTTTTGCAACCGATTAATGGCTTCACATGAGCAACAAGACACATCTTTGGAGGTATGGGCTGCTAGCCCTATCTTTTTGTAAATAAAGTTTTGGTCGTGCTTAGTTTAGCTTTCTTTGCTTCATTTTTCTATTAGTTTGTTTAGTTTAGGTGTTCGGAGTAGCTGGTTCTTCTTTCAGTATTTTTTGGTAGTTTCCATGTTCCTCTCCACCCTCTCTGCAAGTAGTTTTCATCTTTCTTTCCATGTGCTTTGACTCTTCTACCCAATGGACTAGGCACTGGTCTGTTTACTAGAAGTTAATGGATTCTTTATGTGCCTTTCATGCACATACTCCCCAATTAGAGCCAATGTTAGTCGGTTCTTGAACCCCCATTTTGAAACTTTGAAATTTGGTCTTCCTAATGGTTTTCCCTTGATTTTCTTTAACCTCCCCCTGATTTATATCAAAAATTCTTTGTAAAGTTGTATGTTGTAAGGAAATGTTTAGGTGAAATTTCATGACAGTGAACCACAAGATTAAGATTCAAAATTTAGGTTCGAAGCACAAGTTCACTTTGTTGAACCATTTTGAATAGAGTTCAAAATGGTTCAAACTGGTGCAAAGGTTCAGTGATCCAGAGATCAAGTTCAGAGGCCCATTTTGGTGGTTCAATCTAGTACAGTTGTTGCATATAGGTTTACAGGTTCAGGACAGTTCATATCATGCTCAATCTAGTTCACAACAGTCCAAGAAGGTTCACGGGTTCAATATATTCAGGAATCATAGTATGGTATAAAGAAGCTTCTATCAGTCTAGTTCAATGGTGATATTTAAGAAGCTCATAAATATTGATTCATTTTTAAAAAAGGTCGAAAACTATGGACATCCCATTCATTGAGAATCCAAATGTAACAAAAAGAGAGCCAATCAAGTCAAGGCCTTTTATTGCAATTTGTATATTCTAAATTGAATGTTAAGGTCTTGCCCTAGGAATTCGCATGATCAAACTGAAAATGTGAGATTTCGGGGTTTAGACAGTTAAGTCTGTGCAAGACCAATTGTGAGCCCTCAACAATTATTTCTTACATCTTATGTGGGTGTATGAATGGTGTAGCTTCAAGGTATCTCATCATCAGGCCTAAGCCACAATCATACCTCAATTAAAATGGAGGCCGAACATCTATCTTTGTCTGTCAGAAGGAACAACATCCAGTGATGCACGAGTTGATGGGGAAAGGATAAACACAACATTTGTTAGCAATTGAAGCCAATAGGATTCTTCTTCACTTTTGGCATATTTAATGGAGTTTGAAAAGGTCATAATACAACCCCCTATTTTTCATCAAAGCACCACAGCTTTTGGGTGTATGAGATTGACCCGATCTTTATGCAATTCTCAGGATATCTTGCCATTGCAAAACTGAAAGCAAAGCGCGAGATTGACTACATGGAGAAGCTAATGGTGTTGAGATGAGGGGAGTAGGATAGTGCATGGACCCGGAGATGTTCCTTCAACAAAGCCATATATTACATGCAAAGTGTCTGTGCAAATAAAGAACCACACATGTTTGACAAAATGCCTCAATCAAACACATCATGCTCACAGCCTAAATGATATGAATCGAATAGAGTATTGAAAGATTGTTCAAACCTGTAGGCACATGAACTCATGGTGACAACCAGGTGCTTCATGTTGGTGCAATTAGAACACAAAAACCCATTGAATACAAAGCAGGAAAGGAAAATGAGAATATAAGGAAGATCACAAACACCCAATAAGTGACTAATCCTGGAGATAACCCCTCAAACCGGACAAGGAGACAGTTGTAGTTGAAGAAAATATGCGCAATCCATTTGATAAACTCCCATCAGCTCGTAAGTGGATTTGCATGAGGGGATGAGCTCTGTGATCTCACCAACCATTAGGATTTTGACTAAGTTCTGATAAATCTTGGTGCCAAGATGATTCAAATTAGTTGCATTCCATATTGACACTTTCCATCATACTAGATACCAAGCATCATAATCACGCGGCTTGTTCCTGCATACGAAATGTCTGACAAAATGCCCAATATTGGTACTATTAGGTTGCCGCCTGAACTAATCCACATCACAAATGACATGCTTTAACATCACCCTTGTAATCGAGGAAGATGATTTAGTTTGTGCCCTGAAGACATGTGAAGGAGGCAGTACTGTAATAGACATATTAGAACAACCTTGACGCTGGACTCGAGACTATTCATGAATAGAGTACCCTTGTTTGTGCATGGTGTATTCTCAGCACAGAGGGGCTAATTCTTTCATTCTAATAAATCATGATGAAGGAACCAAAGGGCGACTGGTAGAGGCTCGATGGTGTCTAAGTTCAAACATAGAAGGATCATTCTCGACATTAAGTTGCCTGACAACGCAAAATTATACCAGAAATATTGATAGAAGAATCACCACTCCAAGATATGACCCGAGAACAATTGAAGATGGTTTAAGGAGGCATCCCCATATTTGAAAGGCAAATCCACTCACATATGGAAGAGAATTCATAAGACCTCTGATAAAGAAATTAAATATTATCTTTCAAACCATTTGCAAGGAAGGTTCGACATGTTCACAACCTTAGCAAGCTCAACTGAGATATATTGATGCACTACATGCCACATGTATGGAGAAAGTTGCAGCTAGTGATAACATGTCATAAAAGATAAAGGATCAATCTTGTTAAATTATGAACCTTTATCAGGGCCCGTTAGAGAAGCTGAGAAATTGTCCCTCAACTATTTGACTAAATGGATGTTTGATAACACCTCTCAAAGCTAAGGCAAAAAGGAATATAAATCATGAATGCACAAATTACTAGAATCCTTGAGCTCTCACATGGATGCCATGATTAAGCCCAAGTTCCCTTTTGGATGCTGAAGAGTAAGGAGGAATACGAGGGATCGAGTGCCACATGTTTGACTGCATGCTCATTTTACTCGATAGATGCAATCGTGAGGTATTGAGCAGAGTACCCCCAAATTGGTCTAAGAGAGCTGATTATTTAGTCTATAGGTGTCTTTAGATAGGAATGACCGGTGCCTATAGTTTCTAGGTGTTGTTGAAGAATCACATGTGGAAGAACTCTTGTCACATTACACAAGATTGGTGAATTTAAGAAGAGAAGTCCACATGTCAAAACATCTTGGCCGACGGTTTATGAGATTGGGTCACATTTAATATGTGAAAGTGAAATAATAAGAATTGTATTAATGTTTAGCTTTACAAACTAAACATTATCTAGATACCACCACAAGAATCAATTTTCATAACTAAAAAAGAAACATTCATAAGGAAGATAAATAGGCCAGCGAAAGAAAAAGAAAGGGTTCAAATTTTGTCTCAACTTTGGGGGACTGTGTATTTTCTGGAGGAGAGTTTTTTGTTTTTGTTTCTGTTGTTCTTGCATGAAAGGGATAGAGTATTTTGAATTAGAAATAGTAGTATTGTAAAGGAGGAGCAAAGAGATCTATGTTATTTCTTATGTTTATTTAGAATAAAAAGATTGTTGCACATCAAATATGTGAATTTGAGCACCTATCTTTGGATTGGATGAATATGTGAATTTAGTCAATTACTTCTGAATTTTATTCTACTTACATATTCCTATTCATGTGTGTCACTAGGCCTGTGAGCCTTGGTCATTCATGCATTCCAAAGAGAATATTGTGTCTTCTTTCCTGCACTCTTTGTTATGTCAGATTTGATAAATGGACTGAGTGCCATTTATTTTGTGCTTAATTAGTCTTCTTTTCTTCTGCATCTATTATGTGTTTACAGATAGGTGTTTGTGTGCCTTTGTCACTTTCAGGATAAAAGCATTTTTGTTAATAGTTTAGGGGATTCATTGTAGATCTTGTACGAGGAGATGTACTGAGACAATTCAGAGGGCACTTATGCACTTCCATTGCAAAGTGACCCAACTGTTAGCCACAGAGTTTTTCTTGTTGATTTGGGCATCTAAGAGTCAATTTGAGGCAATTTAGTAAAAGTCAAATTTGTTCACTAACAATGATTTAAACACAAATTTTATTGCTTTAATTCCAAAATGGGAACCACATAATAACTTTGAAGACTTTAGACCAATGGCCTTGTGCAACACTGTCTACAAAATTACTGCAAAAATCATTGTAAATAGACTAAAAGAGGTCTTAAGCACAGTCATTTTAGAGGAACAAAGTGGTTCTCCCCGGGAAGATCAATTTTTGAAGGGGTGGTGATCGTGCATGAGGGAATTCACTCAATCAGATCATCAAAAAGTTAGAATATGATGGTAAAATTAGATATTAAAAAAGCATATAATGAGGTTGACAAATTTTTTTTATTGGAGGTGCTGAGAAAATTTGGTTTTGAGAAAGATTGGATCCGACGAGTTCAAAGCTTCATATAAACCCCTAGATTCTTAGTGCTAATAAATGGAATCCCAAAAGGTTTCTTTGAACAAGTTAAAGGCATTAGGCAGGGAGATCCTCTCTCTCTCTCCCTTTCTTTTCATTATTATGGCGGAGGTCCTAGGAAGATTAATAACTCAAAAGAGGGAAAATGAGACTTGGAAGGGTATTTAAATCATAGAAGGAGTGGAGGCTCTATCACACATACAATTTGTTGATGACACCTTTTTAGCGGGAGAAGCATCTGAACAGGAGGCTAGAGTAATAAAAGAGACTCTAGATTTGTATGGGGCAATATCAGGGCAAATGATTAATTGGAGGAAATCTGAGATTTTTTTCTTTAACACCCCTCTTCATATACAATCCCAGATAAGAAGAATCTTGGGAATGAAAAATGACCTCTTACTAGGAAAATATCTATGCATTCCTCTGTTCAAAGGAAGAAATAAAGAAGAATTCTGGAAAGACTTAGACAAATTCCTAAAGAAGATGGATGGCTGGAAGAGCATATGGTTATCATCTGCTGGGAGAATTCTAATGCTCCAAACTGTAATTTTAGTAATGCCAGTTTACTCTATGACGTGCATGGAGATTCCCAAAAAAGTTGTTAAGACTATGGAATCAAAGATGAGTAAATTCTTCTAGTGTGGGGAAAAAGAAGAAGAAAAAATCCCTCTGGTTGCATTGGAAAGAATTTGTAAGCCAAAACATTATGGAGGAGTAGGAATAAAAAACTGGCAAACTATGAATAAATTTCTAGGAGCAAATTTGGTTTGGAGTATGTATAGAAATAATAACCTTTTTTGGGCAAGGATCCTGTTAGCATTTTTTCTTGTAGAATCAAAATACAGCTATCAAGCTTGACTCCTAGATTCCCAATTCTTGATTCATACAGGTAAAAGGCTAATTAACAAGGATACAATCCTTCTTCTTCTTTGAGCCCCACATCACTTAGGCGGGTAGACCTTTCTCAAATTATTATTTATCAGTAACGCAACAGTGGGCTTAAAATTACATTGATTTGTTTCCTGCATTTTACTGCAACAAATGATAGTATATCTTGCAGGTGAACACAACCAATTTAATGCAAAGTTTAACAAGTTGGATTATGAACATGACAAGGGAAAACAATAGTGAAATAAGGATTCTCATGCTTCTTCTTTTTTGAGTTCTAGACTTAGGAACAATAACCTACTGATTCTCTCTTCAAGGAATCACCACAATGAATTGTATTTCTCAATACAATTAATTAGACATATGTGTTCTTAATAACATAAACAAAAGATTTTGTTTATAATTGATTGATGATAAGAACTACTTGTAAAAAACTTGACCAATGCCTAATCCTGTGAAAAGAGTCATAATGGAACATACATTCACAAAGAAAACAATTAATTAGAACACAAATAAAATCCCAAATAGAATGCCTTATAAACTATCCTCTCATTCTCACATCTCTATATCAAATTCTTGCATAAAGACCTAACCCTCTGGAACTATATGCAAGATTTAATGCCTCCTTGAAGAAACTCACAAATAATAGCACAGTTACCTTATAATTGGTACATTTAAGATGCTTACAAATTAAACATACAAGAGCTGAAACATAAATGCAAAAAGACATCAAAGATCTGAAACAAGAAATTCCATTGTATTTTATTAATAACCTTCTAATCCAATACATCCAAATAGACTAAAAACCTTTTGAAAACTAGACAAAATTGAAAATTATGCCTTGCAGTTGTGATTTTACCATCCTTTACAATGTCTTTCTACATGCTATATATATGGAGTATTAGCCATATTGGAATCCTTAAAAATCAAGGGTGCAACAAGCTTCAAATGGCTAAGATAACCCTAAAGGTGTTAAAAGATAAAATTTACAATTAGACCTCCAAATGGTGGAAAGACAAAACTTGTTGACCATAGAATTTGATCTTCAAATCTTCAATAGCTAGCACCTTTGTCTATTGATATTCTGGATAATTGCATGTAGTTATAATGAGACCTAGTGACTGCCATTTCAGGCTAACTTACACTAGTCTTTATGATAAATATCCTCCATGTGCTCAGAGATTAGGTGCTAGGTGTCCTACTCTTCATCCATGATGTCAAGGTCAGCTTTTGTAGGATTCTTTTTCTTGGGCTTTGTAAGAACATCCCATGCTGTTACATCTTCCTCTACAAGCCAATTAAACCTTTGAATGCTTTCTAATTGTGACTTTTTCCTCTCCCATCTAGCATCTATTATGCTTTTAACATCCATCACAAATTTGTTCAAATCTCTCTCGGCCTTAAATGCCTCAACCAAGGTTCTATTGAACCTTTCCATATCTAATTCATTGGTGTCAGAAACAAATGCCTCTTTACTAGAAAATAATGAATCAAATTCATTTCTCCATATCTACATTGCCTTTATCTGATTGTCCTCTGACCTTATTGAAGGAATACACTTGTTGTAATAAGATCTAAACATGTTCAATCTGGTTTCTATATGATTTTCCTTGTCATTGAAGAAGGACAAGGTTACCCCAATTTTCTCTATTTCATCACCCACTTGTGTGACTATTTCTGGTAGATCTTCCCTAAGTGGCTGTAGGGATGCTAACCTTTCAAATAAACTGGTCCTAACTGACCAAGTTCCAAAATATGGGTTCAATGTTGATATAAAATTAGTTACCTCAACTTGTAGGCCAGGCAACTTGTTGTAGGAAATATGCACTAAATCAACGTTTATCCTTAAAAATATTAGTTCAGTGCTGCAAAATATTTAGAAAGGATTCTAAAGCCACATTATTCTTCTCTGTATCTTTCTGCTCAGTTTCCTTCTGAGCATCCCCTGCATCCTCTATTTGCACAAGTGCATCTTCAGCCTGTTTAGGTTCAGCAGGAACAACTTCTGGGACCTCTTGTAACTTTTGAGTTAGATTTGCAATTATCTTCTCCATAGAACCAATTTTTATCAAACCCATCTCTCTATCCTTCATAATAAGACTTGTCTCATCAAATAGATTTTGATATCTATTTGAAATTTGGACAACATTTGCTTCATTGAGGTGAGAAAAGTGAGTTAGGGCCTATGAAATTTCTAGATCCCCTATATTATGAATAGACTAGATGATTTTGTCCCCTTCCATATTCTCTTGTACATTTATTAGTGATGGCTTTTGGATCTTTGGAGCTAGAGCCCACATAGCTAGAGTATGAGATTGTGCATTGTAACCACAACCTTTAATCATCTCCCCTACTTGTGTCTCTATTGAGAATTTGATGTCTGGCTGCCTTCTGTTTTGATCAATGATGAAGGATGAAGCCAGGTCCCATCCCTCTACTAGTAACATGCCACTATACTTCACTAATTGTCTAGCTTCATCAGGGGTCATATTTGTAGATTTTGGATCATATTATTGGAGAGCTTGTAAGTTTTAGTAATAACTGAGAGGGGGGGGGGGAATCAGTGGCCTTAGTAATTTATCCAATTTAAACTTTA
>MU227458.1:1899305-1958882 GCA_018584345.1 Thuja plicata | reverse complement strand
AAAAGACTGTTAAGTCTTGCTCTGTTAAGAGACTTAATGCTTCAATGGTTAAACTGAAATAAAATGACCTGTTTCTAATGCAACTGAATTGCAGATTTTTAGATCTATTTACTTACAATATCTTTCTAATCAATGTATCAATACATTTCCTTTATACTTAACTCTTTCTTCTCTTTGATGCTGTTCTTTTCTGTTCGTTGGTGTCTGCAAAATTCTTTAGCTCTCCCTCAGCTTGATTGATCAGAACTGCATGAAGTTAATCCTTCATCAGTTTCTCTTCAGCATCTTCTATCATCTCACTCCCCCATGTATCTGATTGCTTATTGACCACTCAGAGAATGAAAAATGCTTTTCTCTTAAATAGACATGATATTCCTTAATTCTTGGTTCTTGTTTCTTGGTGTGAAAAACAATACAACCAAATTGATTTACGGCTTTAACTCCTGATTTATCTCATGGTTATCTTGTTGCTAACTGTGTAAATCATCTTTAGATCACTTACTTAATTGTGTTCAAAAAAAACAAATCAAACAACCCGTTAAGTCTATCTTTTAGCTCTGCCAGCTAGATATTTTGTCATTTTCTGATCTTTCTATTCTGTCGGTCAATTCTGCAGTTCGTCGCCGGTGACAACTACCAGTTCCATCAGTGTCACTTTAGTTAGCTTCAGGATCTTCATTCGTCGGGCATCATTGGATCTTGCTCATCGGGAAAAGCTATTTTTATCTCATCGGGCATCCTTTGATTCTGCTTCGTCGGGCAATACTGTCTTCTTCTCGTCGGGCATCACTGTGACTTTTATCTCTGTCTTTACCGATGGTGTGCACTCCGCCAGTGTATTCTGTCACTTATTGAATACTTGAATTTTATGCATTGCTGAAAGCATAATATCTATTCCATTGATTCTCTGAAGTCTTTGGCATTATGTGTATGACCATAAAGATGATATCAAGTTGACATCAATGGCAATACAAACCATTAACTGATTTAATGTCTTGCATCATCTTCAACTTAATATATTGAACCATTTAATTAGCTACATGTCATTAGTAAGGCCTCACTTGTGATTTCTTCTCCTCATTCCAATTTAAGTTGTGCTCCCACTTGCTGTTGTTTGGCCCAAATAAGGAAATCCTTGAATTCTTTAGTCTTTATGAATTCATCATCCTTCAATAATTCTACCTGCTGTAACTCCCTTTCATCCTGACACAATAAGAGAGACATCTCAACATTATCATATGTGTCTTCTCTTTTCTTTTTTCCTTCTCTTATGACCTTTCTCAATTGATGATCATAGGCTCTTGTCCCAGTGAACAATACACTCACTTTATCCTTTTTCTTCTTCTGTGTCTTGATAATAGAAGGCTCCCCTGTTTCCACATTTTGATTTTTTGTTGGAGGTTCAACTACTACCTCAACCTCATTTCCTCGAGTTAGGTCAATTATGTTTTCCTCAGTCTGAGGTGGCTGATCCATTGGTGGTGGGCTGTGTATTGAGTAACTGCTACTATATTCTAAGGAAGACTGCTGACCTCGGTCCTTATCTTGAATTTTCTCTTCTAGCTGGTTGCGTAGAGTCTCATAAGACTAAAGCATCCTATCTAATCTCTATAAATAGGGCATACCTGGGAAATAACCCCCAAATGGGATCCCTTTTTTCTTTAGTTGTTTCTCTAAATCCATCAAATATTGGTATTTTGTTGTTCTTCTTGAAATCTCATCCTCTTCAAGGATGTTCCTGATAAGATCCTCTTCTTCACATGGATGATGTTCTTTAGTAATTGGAATGGATGGTGTCAAAAGTTTCTTGGCACCTTTTATGAACCCCTCTGTATCAATGTACCTATACAAGGCTACATTAATTCTGTAATGTCTCAACCATCCATTCACAACATCATAGGCCCTTTTACCAATTGTAAAATAAGAAGTAATGAACTACCTAGGTGTGAATGTTCCTTTCCTATGTGGAGCCAAATGCTCCCTATCAGTCAACATGATCTGCCATAGGAACTCCATAACAACAATCCTTTGTGGTACTCTGTATGGTAAAATATGAGGTGGTTGGGAGAAACCATAAACTCTGATCAGAGTGAAATTCTGATGATAATAGAAATCTCCCCAATTGTGATCTCCTTTCCACTTATCCACAAACTTGCAGGGCCTCAAAAGCTGTAAAACTTTAATTGGAAGCCTAGTGATATTCACTCCTAAATTTCTCAATACTACCCAGTTCTCAAAAGCACAAAACTCATTCTCTCTGGATGTGTAATTCCATACCCTTAACCAAAGTTGCATAGGGTTGGCTTGACCATGATAAAATCTTCTAGGCTACAGATTGGGCTGGTCCATGATATTAAAATTTTAGAACAAAATTAGATGCACAAGGAAAGAATACTATAGGAATTTAGGGCTTCCTTCCTTCTTTTGAATATCCACAAATCCATGGTGCATTTTGTCAATTACATACTGAATTTAATCATAGTCCGTGCTGACATAGGGACTTTGCAAGTCCAAAATTATCATTAGCATATCAGAGGATACTCTCTCTTCCACTATCAACCCCTAACTCTCTACATAGGGCATAGGAAATGTACTTCATGTAGATTGCTAGGTATTTGTAGAAATAAGGTGCATTATCACTAGGGATAGGTGCTATATAATTTCTAGTTCCCTTTGACACATGAGCTTGAATCAATTTGGCTAGAATGCTGATCTCCCTAGTATATCTAGCAACTAAGGCTTTAGGGTTTATCTCTATTGTGTAGGGGTTGTATATATTAAATGATTTCACGAATGATGCCCTAACAAGGGCTACTAGGATTGTGCCATCATCTTTCTTAATTGTCTTTGAAATTTTATCATATCTACTAGGTAGTTCCAACAACAAATCCACATCCACAAACACATCAGGAACTATTAATTTTTCTAACCCTAACGGCCAAGGGTTTGACACAGGCACATGACCCTCACTTTTCTTATGGAAATAGTTAAACAAATGATATCCTAAACAGTCAGGTGTCTTTGCATCTCTAATTTAAGAAAAATTGTCACCAAGGTACTCCCTTTTTTTCCTGATTGGATCCTGGAAGGAGAGCTATGAACTCCTTTGAATAATTTCTCTTTACCTTGAAATCATTATCACCATCTTTGATCTTCCCGCTAGTTGAGGCAACACTCACTGCTCTACTCATCTTGTCTATTCTAAATTGCAACTGATCAAATCTCTTTCTTCACTCTAAAAATCTAGATAGCTCTGTTCTCTTGAAAATACTGATCACTTATGCAAATTTTTCTATGAAAACTAAATTTTTTTCTGAAATGAAATGAGCAATGGTAATGCCTACTTATTTAAAGAAATCAATGCACAAATCTTATTTCAAAATCATGAATTTACAATTCAGTCACTTCTGTCATTACTTCTACGTGCTGTGATATCAATTTTCTTTCTAGCAGTGGCATTTGAAACTGACAGGTGATCAATTTTGAATGATTTCCTTTTTCATTTAAAACCTTATTATATTCAAAATAAGATTAATATTTGATATGATTGGCTCATTTATCACAATTCAACAACTCTTTAAACATGTTTTCATAATCACTATGTTTTGATTGGCATACAACTGTACAACATGGCACAGAAGAAAACCTTATACCTTACCTATCTCTTACTCTAGTTTCCTTTAGCGACTGCATGATCTCCTTGTCACCAAGAGTCAGTTTTAACTCTGGTTATTTACTGATACTTAACGATCACCACACGATCAACATCTTGATCAATGTTCATCTCTTAATCGATGAAATAAATCTCTTAACTCATATTCCTTTTGAGACTTTGTGACTAAGGCTTCAAATAAATCTTGCTTGAACCTTTAGTTCCTTTAGAGATTACGTGACTGTGCAAATTCAAAGTTGCTTTAATATTTCACTAACCTTGAGTTTCTTTTGAGATTACACGACCATCATAAGATCTTCCTTCAATCGAATAGTTCGCGTGAAATATCATAACCATTTTATACTTTCTTCTTTTGATCTGAGATTTTGCGACTACCTTTAGATCGGCTTTTAATCCAAGGGTTCACGTGCAATCTCCTTAACTTTGTCTTTAACTGTAGTTCATTTTGAGACTTCGTGACTTAAGCTATATCCAAGTCACAGGATGAATTTCTTAACCTTGGGTTTACATTGAGACTTTATGCAAACCTCAGATCTCTAAATGACTAAGACACGTGTCCATATCTGAATCATTATCACTGAATCGCTAAGCTTTCTTTGACTATTTGAATTTTATCAGTGACTTCATGCTATCCACTAGATATTTTCTCTTTCACGACTCAGATCTCCTCGCTGCAAACTTCACTTGAGTTTTACTTAACCTTTATCAACCACAGTTCTTATTGAGACTTCACAACTAATTGAATCTCTTTGTCGCTTTATAATTTATCTAACTCAAGGTTTTCTTCAAGATTGAATGCTAGCCTTTAGATCTTTATTAAATCTGACGGTAGTTGGGAGATCTCTTAAAATTTTATCCATCTGAACTTTTGTCTTGCGACTTAATGCTGGCCATAGGATTAATCTTGAATCAGACGGTAGTCACTTTATCTCACAGATTTTAACTTAACCCTTTCTTTCATTAAAGATCTCACGACGGAATTAATTTAACTCATCTCTTAAACCTTTCTTCACTTGTGAGATAGCGTGACTGAATGAATTTGAATTCACTTTAAGATTTATTAACTGAAGAGTTAGTTGCAAGACTTCACGCCCACTGCTAGATTATCTTGAAAATCAATGGCTATCACTAAATCTCATGAACTTTGACTTAACTCTTATTTCCTTTTGCGATCACGTGATAGCATGAGAACTTCAACCCATCTTTAACTCTAATCTTCTTTCGAGACTGCACAACTGAATGATCTCAAAGTCGCCAAAGGATTTCTTTAACTTTGGGGTTTTGAATGAGACTTTTCGCATACCACAAGATCAAGATATTCATGAAAAATGAAAATAGGCACACAACTTAAGTGACTCAGATCTTTTCTGAAAAAGTAACTGTGAAATAGAAACCATTTTGGAGAACTAGGGTTTTCTCTTGAATATGCACGAAAACTAACCTAGGACTTAGGGTTTTACACACTTCCTTGAATTTTAAGGCTCAGAATCCATTATTTGCAGAGAAATCTTGATAGCTTTGGACAAGATTTTAACACTTAAAGTAGGAATCTGACTGGGAACTCAAAATTTTTACTAGCAAGCTTCAAAACTGGAAATACAACCAATAGTGGCTCTCTCTAAGGACGCTTGAATGCAAGTTCACAGCAAGAATAAGAGATCTCTTGGAAAGTAGACCACTATTGCACTAACCTATTACTAAAAGGGAACACATAGCTGGGAAAGAAACACACGACAAAAGGAAACACACCTGTACATAAGATAGAACTACTGTGCAAGGAAAAAGATTCAATTGAATAATTTTTTTAGGAATTGTTCATGCGCTGGCAACTCCTTCTCTTCATAATTCATATTCTTGAGGAGATATGAATCCTTTCCAAAAATTTGATAGATAACAAAAGGCCCTAACCACAATGATTCAAATTTCTTATGTTTCGCTTTGTCTTCAGCCCTGACATTCCATTGCAACACCAAGTCACTAGGCTAGAATTTTCTTTAATTTTCCCTCTTGTCAAAAAGGCATTTCATTCTTTGTTGTAGTTTGATATTTTCCTTTTGAATATCTCTCCTCACCTTATCCAATTCTACTAGCTGCACCATTCTCTCTTGCATAGGTTTAGAAACCTCAATCTCTTCATCTTGGATGAATTTATAAATTGGAAGTAAATTATTCACAGACATTCTTGACTAAACACCATATACCAGTTCAAAAGGAGATTTCCTTGTGGCTTTCTTCACAACGATTCTGTCTACCCATAAGGCAAGTTTTAACTTTGCATGCCAGGCTCTCTTGTTATTCTCTAGGGTCTTCTTTAAAATTTGGATAATACTCTTGTTACTTGATTCTGCTTGCCCATTGGCATTTGGATGGTAAGGGGATGAGTAAGAAATGAAAATTCCCAATTCAGAACAGAAATCAACAAATTCTTCAGATCTAAAGTACATGACATTGTCCATTACTAACTTGATTGGAACACCAAATCTAGTGATCACATTGTTCCTAAAAAAATCAATGACAAATGTACTTGTAGCTTTTTTAGTTGGAATTTCCTCCACCCATTTGGTAAAATAATCAGTCACCAGTAGAATCCAACTATGCCCCCCACTTGATTTCTCAGCAAATTCTCCAATAAAATACATTCCCCACATGGCAAAAGGGGCTTCTGCAACTATGAGATTCAACAATAAATCTCCTAAAAAATTCATCTTGTTGGAGAATCTCTAGCAAGGTTCACACTTCCTGACGAAGGCATGAGTATCTTGAAATAAACAAGGCCAATAATAGCCCACCCTTAAAATTTTGTGAGATGTTGATCTAGCAGAGTAATGTTCTCCACACATTCCAGCATGCATTTCTTTCAAAACCTCTTCAGATTGTCCTTTATCAAGATAGAACAAAAATATCCCATCCCTATTTTTCCAATATAAATCACCATGAAATAAGACATATTTATGATCCTATAACCTCAGGCTTCTCCTTTGGTTAACATTTAAATTTTCTGGGCAACTACCATTTTTAAGAAAATATACAATGTCACTATACCATGGTTGCATTTCAATACTTGTAACACAATTTTCATAGGTATTAACATTGTTTACATGAAATAAGTCCAAATTATCTTCTGTCATCAATTTTTCCAGTCCCAGTCCTCTCACCAACTTTGTGATATGGATTTCCAAATCAGATTCCTGAACTTTGTTTATCAACTTACATCTCTTTCCCGTTACCTCACTTTGGACAAAAATGTCTTTTACAACAACATGAGTACCATATGCATTTAATGTTGCGCATACAAGATAAGGCCTGAAAGCCTTAACTACTTTTACCAAGGCATAAGCATGTTTTTCCATCAACTGATAATTCAACTCAGCTGACTGTAAAGATTTGCTAAAAAATTCTGTAGGATGTTCAAACCCCTCATCATCCTTCTGGAATAGAACTGCAACAATGGTATGAAAAGAAGAAAATGTGAATAAAGAGAATGGTTTGGTATAGTCAGGAGATACTAGGACAAGGGATTCTTGGATGGCTTGTTTGATCTTCTCAAAAGCTAACTGTGCCTCTTGATCTCATTCAAATTTCACATCCTTTTTCAATAGCTTGACTATGGGCTTGACTAGTTCTACACAATTTGCAATAAATCTCCTGAAAAAATTGATTTGTCCCAAAATTATTGTATACCTTTTAAATTTTTAGGAGAAAGAACTTTCCGAATAGCCTCAACTCTTTCTAGATCTATTCTTACTCCTTCCTTTGACACTATGTGACCTAAAAGTTTTCCTTCAGTGACAACAAAGTGGAATTTCTTTGGGTTCAATGATACCCCATATTCTAATGCTTTAATCATGACCTTATCCAAATGGTTACAGTGATCTACTTTCTTTGAAAAGGATGTCAAATCATCTTGGTAAACTACCATAAGAACATCTATGAGATCCTTAAAGGCTACATCCATGGCTCTCTGAAAAGTTGCACCAACATTTTTTATTCCAAAAGGCATGCAATCATACACATAAGTACCCCAAGGACTAGTGAATGTTGTCTTGAATTGTTCAGACTCCTTGACCAACACCTGATTATACCCTTAGAACCCATCCATCATAGACAATAGATCACATCCAGTGACCTTGTGTAACATAGCCTCCATATTAGGTAAT
The DNA here is from genome assembly GCA_018584345.1 of Thuja plicata. NCBI lineage: Eukaryota > Viridiplantae > Streptophyta > Pinopsida > Cupressales > Cupressaceae > Thuja > Thuja plicata. The sequence continues at coordinate 1,951,052 of MU227458.1, read as the reverse complement.
CCATAATTGTCTTTTAGTGAGGCTACATTCAGGTTTCTAAAGTCAACACATAACCTTATGTCGCCATTCTTCTTTCTCATAGGGACCAAATTAGAAACCCAAGATGAATGTCTGATAGGCTGAATTATGCCTGCATCCCTCAACTTCATTAATTCCATCTGCATTTTAGTAGCCAATAGTGGGTTATTAGGTCTTTGTTTTTGCCTAAATGGTTTCACATCTTCTTTAAGTGGGATATCATGCTGAAACAAGTCTTTTCTACATGATTTCAGATCTTCATAAGACCAGCAAAAACATGTTTATATTTTTTCAGCAGCTTTATCAGATTCAATCTCACATTCCTATCTAGATTTTTACCAATATAGACCAACTAAGGAGATGTCCCAGTTCCTAAATTTATTTCTTCCAAATCTCCTATCTTGGCATTGGATTTCTGGGACATATAATTATCATTTATACTAAACATGCCCTCCAATTCAACTAATCCTTTAGGAATATGATTAGTAACTAGCTGAACGACTTCTTGACCAAAAATATATTCCTTGCCATCCACAACTGCTACTATAAATTTACAGTCAATTTTTTGGCCATCATATTGATCTACACATTGGATAAATCTAAGGATGTCATCCTCATCCTCAAACACTTTCCAGTTATGGATATTATCAGGGACTACTGGTCTATTTTTTACTTCTACCATAGATATGCTAGCAAGGGTAACATCATTATTTTTTAGGGCAACATTAGCAAGAAAGTCTACTATTATGTTGTTTGATCTTTCTACCCAAAGAATGTTAAAAGCATCAAAGAATTCTAACCTATCCCAGACTGCATACTTGTACAATTTTAGTCTATCATCTTTAGCAACATACTGTGCCCTTATCTGAGCTATGATCAATTGGGAATCTCCATAAGTTTTCAAACATTTGATACCATGTTTAATGACAATATCCATTCCCAATATTAAGGCCTCATACTCGACTGTGTTATTTGTATAATGAAAGGCTAACATGAAAGAATATTTAAAAGTAATACCTGATGGGGAAATGAATAAGGCTCCTACTCCTAATCCTTCCTTGGAGAAGCCTCCATCAAAGTACATTTGCCATAGTCTATCTTGTTGCAAAAACAACTCATCAACAATTGGATCAGTATTCCTCAATCGTGGCTTGATCTCTTTCACAAAAAAGTTTTCCATGTTAATATCTACACAAAAATTTAATTTGTCAGGCACAACCATCTCCACCATCACAGGTGAATGAGGTTCTCTATACAACTTGAACTCATTACTATTTACAGGAATCGTTACATAAGATAAGTCTAATTGCAGTCTTCCACCCACTAATGCTGCCCATTGTCTTGATAGGAGCATACCATAACGGGGTTTGGTATCCACAACAACTATGTCCATTCTATAGGTAGCTTATGTGAGAGAAGCAATTTTTAATTCAACGTATTTCAATGTTCCTATCACAGGAACTTCCCTATTATCCATTGCATAACAACTTCCAACAAAAGTGGTGACTTGAAGGACTAATTCTTTCATGACATGATATGACATTACAGTTGCTGCAACACCAAAATATATCATGCAATTCTTCACTAGGAAATTATTAACCACCAAAGTGACATAAAATGGGTCAACAGATAATGGTTCTTGAGTAATTACATTGCCAATGCAGATATTGGAAATTTCTTTGCTTTTTTCTTTTCCTTTCATTTGTTCATCCTTTTCCTTGACAGATGGAATTTCCTTTTTATCATTATTTGAAGTCAAGGATATCTTTTCCTGGTTGGACATAGAGACATCATCTAGCCCTCTCAAAAGTGCTAATGCAACTTCTTTATGCTCTTTTATTTTCAGCATCTCCATTAGTGGGACTAAAAATTTCATCTGAGTCAGAGCATGTTTCATGTCAAACATGGGTAGTTCAGAGGATACATCACCCATTTTTTTATACCTTTCTTGGCTTTATCATTGGCTACTTTCTCCTCTTTTGTTCCTTATTTTTCCTTCCGATCAGAAGAAGGTTCTACTTGCCTTGCAGACTTCTTATCTTTGCTTTCCTTGAGAGGAGAATCCGCAGCACCTTAAGGGGAGTCTTTTCTGATATATGTAGGGACAATTTTACCTTGAGTAGGCTCCACTCTCCTATTTCTCAAATTGTATGCATCCTTGGCTTGATTGATGGCTGTAGCAGTTAAGGAACTCCTTTCTTCATCAGTAGGAATTTTGAAATGAGAATGTGACTTATCATTTCCTACTGCATTCATAGTTTCTTGTGACATAATATTAACCTCATCATTTGGATAGGGAACAATCATTTGGATAGGGAACAACCTGTGGCTGGTATTCCAAATAAATATTTTCCTCTTTATTCATATTATCAGAGGGTGAGTTATTATCTGAAGACCATGGCTAAGGTTTTTTCACTGTAGACATATTAATGGCAGGGCCTTCTTGCCCTGCACCTATTTGTTCATCCTTCTCATCCATTTTATCAGATAAGGCTTGGGCTACCACACATTGATATGAAGAATGTGGCATGTTGTAGGCAACACACCAAGGAGTGTTTTCAACATAATTTGTACTATTCCTTTTTACGGGATTAGGGGTTTCCTTGTCCTTTTGGTTCTCTTAATCTTCAGGGATGGGCTTTACATTATTCCAGTTTGTTTTGTATGGGTAATCGATCAGGTTAGGCTACTTATCAAACCTTTGGTTTGAATATTTGTTATCATGGTAACCTGCCCTGTCATTTTTTTCCATTTTATCAATGAGGTCTTTTACTGCACTTACTAATTTGTCAACCACGTCATCTTCTTTGACAGGTTTGCTAGCTAGTCCCTTTTCTTTCCAAAGTTTACTATCATCCCTTTTTCCCATCTTTCCTGATGCTTGCCTATTGCTCTCAATGTCAATAGCTACTTTGTATTAATATCTCAAGGTTGTTGGGTTTTTGTCCCTAAGAAGGTAAGACATCTTACCATCAACAAAATTAAAATAAGTGGTTAGACATACTTCCTCATCTAACCTCAGCACTTGGAACAATTTATTCATGGCCTTTTGGAATCTATTGTTAAAGTCTTCCATACTCTCATTAGGGAATTTATTGATGTTATTGAATTCATCCAACATATAACCAGAGTTCACATGTTCTCTTTATTGTTCCCTAAAATATTTTACAAACTCATCCCAAGATGTAATGCTATCATTAGGTAGATTCCTAAACCAATCCCTAACATATTTTGTTAAGGACTGAACAAAAAGCTTCATGATGACATCTTCATTTTCAATTTCAAAATAAGTTATCTTATCACTGAAAGCTTTCAAATGTTCTTCACAAGTTATGACATTATTTCCTATAAATTTAGGGATTTTATCTCTTACCTCATTGGGGATCACATTTGGGTGACCAGGAATGCCATCAAAGAAAAGGGCTCTATATCGGTCCATATGAACAGGTCTCCTTTGGAAGTTTCCCAACACATTATTACCACTTTGTCCATCTATTCCTCCTTGATTTTGAAAAGGTGGGGGGGGGGGGACACTTTTCTTTAGGTTAGAGACTTGAGTGCTTGGACCATGACCAACAGGCGGAGAAACTACACTTGGGCCAAAAGTTTGAGCACTTGGATTCAGGCCAGAATGTTTAGTTTTAGGACCAACACCTTGACTATTAGGACTAGGATTAGCAAACTGACTTTGTTACTGAATCCCATGGTTAACAAGCATAGAGCTACTTGCATTAGTGTTGGTAGTAGCATGTAAGAGAGCTATTTTCATCCTCATATCAGCTACGACAGCCTCTAATTCCAACTTTTCTAGCTGTTTGGCTAGATCTTCCGTGGCTTTCTGGCTTGTTCAAGTTCTAGATCAAGTTGAGGTATTCCAGCAGGGATAGTCATGTTTTTCTTAGGCTCATTTATACTAACACCAACAACCTTTTTCTTACCCTTGTTGAGGGTATCTTTACTGCTTGTCTTGAGTTTTGCATTCTGTTCAACCTCATAAGGGTGTAATTGTCTGATGATAGGTCCATCTCCTTCAAATTCATCTTTTCTAGAGTTTGATTTCTTATTTGTGCCTTTCTTCCTCAAATCATCAAGATCACAAAACATGTCTGTATCTAGGCCTTTAACCTCTTCACTTAGGCTCTTAGCCTTGAGGTCATTTCTTCTCATTTTTTCTAAGAGTTCTTCTCTCTCTACTAATAAGTCATTTAACTCTCGTTCATGCCTCTTCCTTGCATCCTCTATCTCTATCTCTTGCTCCTTTTCATTTCTTCTCAAAACCAAAACCTCTTCTCTTAGCTTATCAAAATAATAAGAGGTTGTCTCAGCAATAAAAGTTTCTTCTGGTGGAGCTAGATTTTCTTCTGCACGGAAGAGAACTGCATTTGTCATCTCTCCTTCTCTGAAAGGATCAAAATATGTATCAGCTCTATTAGGAACTACAATCCTTGATTGCTCTGCACTATCAGACGAGGATGAAATTCTTTCAGGAATAGGGGTCTCCATTCTCCCCTTTGAAGTATTTGGGAAATCATGATTGGATCCACCTCTCTTGGACCATTGTCTCCTTCCAGGTGTATGGATCTCTTCTCCAATATCCTTCTCAGGATTAGATCTACAATAAGACATGGTGTTTCTTTGTCAACTTATCTTTTAAAATAGACAAGTATATTCAATTTTTTCAATATGCAAATCACACTGGAATGCATAGAGACTAGATTTGCCACCTCTTTGCAGAGGACAAATATATATAAAATAGCTGAGAATCTTGTCCCAACTTAAAACTTTTTTCACAACAATAAGTCTAAATGAAGTCTATACACAAGGTTTTCACAGTATTTTCTCACCTTAACCAAATATGTAATCACAAGAGCACTATCCTTTAATGTCTATGTTAGTGCTTATTCACTTTCTCCTGCACATTTTCCTTCAAAAATATGTACCGGAGCACATTAGAGAATTCAAAATCACCACTCAATCTATGTGAGATAATATTTGTATCATTTTTAGGATTAGGACCTTCATGCAGTGCGCAATGAAAGATAAACAAATAGACTCTCTCTTACAATTATTAGGAAAAGTAGACATACTCTTAGTATCATAAGGACTAATTCTCTGATAAACATAGCTCTAAAACATTAAAAGTTTCCCCAGTAGAGTTGCCAATTTGTTAGCACTTTTTCTTGTAGAATCACAATACAACTATCAAGCTTGACTCCTAGATTCCCAATTCTTGATCATACAGGTAAAAGCCTAATTAACAAGGATACAATCCTTCTTCTTCAAGCCCCACATCACTCAGGCGGGTAGACCTTTCTCAGATTATTATTTATTAGTAACTCAATAGTGGGCTTAAAATTACACTGATTTGTTTCCTGCCTTTTACTGCAACAAATGATAGCACATCTTGTAGGTGAACACAACCAATTTAATGCAAAGTTTAACAAGCTGGATTATGAAAATGACAAGGGAAAATAATAGTGAAATAAGGATTCTCATCCTTATTATTTTTTGAGTTCTATACTTAGGAAGGATAACCTACTGATTCTCTCTTCAAGGAATCACCACAATGAATTGTATTCTCAATACAATTAATTAGACATATGTGTTCTTAATAACAAAAATAAAAGATTTTGTTTATAATTGATTAATGATAAGAACTACTTGTCAAAAACTTGACCAGTGCCTAATCCCGGGCAAAGAGTCATAATGGAACATACATTCACAAAGAAAACAATTAATTAGAACACAAATAAAATCCCAGATAGAATGCCTTACAAACTATCCTCTCATTCTTACATCTCTGTATCAAATTCTTGCACAAAGACCTAACCCTCTGGAACTATATGCAAGATTTAATCCCTCCTTGAAAGAAACTCACAAATAATATCACAGTTACCTTATAACTGGTACATTTAAGATGTCTTACAAATTAAACATACAAGAGCTGAAACATAAATGCAAAAAGACATCAAAGATCTGAAATAGGAAATTCCATTGTATTTTTATTAATAACCTTCTGATGAAAACTAGACAAAATTGAAAAGTCTCCCTCGTAGTTGTGATTTTACCATCCTTTTACAATATCTTGCTACTTGCTATATATATGGAGCATTAGCCATATTGGAATCCTTAAAAATCAAGGATGCAACAAGCTTCAGATGGCTAAGCTAACCCTAAAGGTGTTAAAAGAAAAAATTTACAATTAGACCTCTAAACAGTGGAAAGACAAAACTTGTTGAGAATCAAATTTGATCTTCAAATCTTCAATAGCTGGCACCTTTGTTTGTTGATATTCTGGAGAACTACATGTAGTTATAACGAGACCTAGTGACCACCATTTTAGGCTAACTTACACTAGTCTTTATGATAAATATCCTCCCTATGCTCAGAGATTAGGTGCCAGGTGTCCTTCTACTCTTCATCCATGATGTCAAGGTCAGCTGTCACATGATTCTTTTTCATAGGATCCATGATAAATATCCCATGCCGCAGGCTAATTAAAGCTTTGAATGCTTTCTAATTGTGACTTTTGCCTCTCCCATCTAGTATCTGTTATGCTTTTAACATCTGTCACAAATTTGTTGAAATCTATCTTGGCCTTAAATTCCTCATCCAAGGTTCTATTGAACCTTTCCATATCTAATTCATTGGTGTCAGAAACAAATGCCTCTTTACTAGGAAATAATGGATCAAATCCATTTCTCCATATCTCCATTGCCTTGATCTGATTGTCCTCTGACCTTATTAAAGGACTAAACTTGTTGTAATCAGATCCAAACATGTTCAATCTGGTTTCTATCTGATTTGCCTTGCCCTTGAAGAAGGACAAGGTTACCCCAATTTGCTCTATTTCATCACCCTTGTGTGATTAGTTCTGGTAGATCTTCCCTAAGTGGCTATAGGGATGCTAACCTTTCAAATAAACTGGTCCTAACTGACCAAGTTCCAAAATATAGGTTCAATGTTGATATAAAATTAGTCACATCAACTCGTAGGCCAGGCAACTTGTTGTAGGCAATATGCACTAAATCACCTTTATCCTTAAAAATATTAATTTGATGCTGCAAAATATTCAGAAAAGCTTCAAAAGCCACATTATTCTTCTCTGTATCTTTCTGCTTTGTTTCCTTCTGAGCATCCCCTGCATCCTCTATTTGCACAAGTGCATCTTCAACCTGTTTAGGTTCAGCAGGAACAACTTCTGGTATCTCTTGTAACTTTTGAGTTAGATCTGCAATTATCTTCTCCATAACACTGATTTTTATCAAACCCAACTCTCTATCCTTCGCAATAAGACTTGCCTCATCAAATAGATTTTGATATATATTTGACATTTGTACAAAATTTTCTTTATTGAGGTGAGAAAAGTGAGTTAGGGCCTGTGAATTTTCTAGATCCCCTATATTATGAACATACCAGATGATTTTTCCCCTTCCATATTCTCTTGTACATTTATTAGTGATGGATTTTGGTTCTTGGGAGCTAGAGCCCACATAGCTAGAGTACGAGATTGTGCATTGTAACCACATCCTTTAATCATCTCCCCTACTTGTGTCTCTATTGAGAATTTGATGTCTGGCTGCCTTCTGATTTGATCAATGATGAAGGCTGAAGCCAGGTCCCATCCCTCTACTAGTAACATGCCACTAGACTTCACTAATTATCTAGCTTCATCAGGGGGCATATTTTCAGTATCTGGATCATATTATTGGAGAGCCAGTAAGGCCTCACTTATGATTGCTTCTCCTCCTTACAATTTCAATTGTGCCCCCACTTGCTATTGTTTGGCCCAAATAAGGAAATCCTTGAATTCTTTAGTCTTTATGAATTCATCATCCTTCAAGAATTCTTCCTATTGTAACTCCCTTTCGTTTTGACACAACAAGAGAGGCATCTCAACATTATATATGTGTCTTCTCTTTTCTTTTTTCCTTCTCTTATGACCTTTCTCAATTGATGATCATAGGCTCTTGTCCCAGTGAATAGTGCACTCACTTTATCCTTTTTCTTCTTCTATGTCTTGACAATAGAAGGCTCCCCTGTTTCCACATTTTTATTTTTCATTGGAGGTTCAACTACTACCTCAACCTCATGTCCTTGTGTTAGGTCAATGATGTTTTCCTCAGTATGAGGTGGCTGATCCATTGGTGGTGGGCTGTGTATTGAGTAACTACTACTATATTCTAAGGAAGACTTCTTATTTGGACCTCTATCCTTATCCTCAATTTTCTCTTCTAGTTGGTTGTGCAGAGTCTCATAACACTAAATCATCCTATCTAATGTATGTAAATAGGGAATACCTGGGAAATAACCCCCAAATGGGATCCCTTTTTCTTAAGCTGTTGCTCTAAATCCATCAAATCTTGGTATTTTGTTGTTCTGCTTGAAATCTCATCCTCTTCAAGGATGTTCCTGATAAGATCCTCTTCTTCATGTGGCTGATGTTCTTTAGTAATTGGAATGGATGGTGTCAAAAGTTTCTTGGCACCTTTTATGAACCCCTCTATATCAATATACCTATACAAGGCTACATTCATTCTATAATGTCTCAACCATCCATTCACAAAATCATAGGCCCTCTTACCAATTGTAAAATTAGAAGTAATGAACTGCCTAGGTCTGAATATTCCTTTCCTATGTGGAGCCAAATGCTCCCTATTAGTCAGCATGAGCTGCCATAGGAACTCCATAACAAAAATCCTTTGTGGTACTTTGTATGGTAAAATGTGATGTGGTTGGGAGCAACCATAAACTCTGATCAGAGTGAAATTCTGATGATAATATAAATCTCCCCAATTGTGATCTCCATTCCACTTATCCACAAACTTGCAGGGCCTCAAAATATGTAAAACTTGAATTGGAAGCCTAGTCATATTGACTCCTAAATTTCTCAATACTACCTAGTTCTCGAAAGCACATAACTCATTCTCTCTGGATGTATAATTCCATACCCTTAACCAAAGTTGCACAAGGTTGGCTTGACCATGATAAAATCTTCTAGGCTACAGATTGGGCTGGTCCATGATATTAAAATTGTAGAACAAAATTAGATGCATGAGCAAAGAATACTGTAGGAATTTAGGGCTTCCTTCCTTCTTTTGAATGTCGACAAATCCCTGGTGAATTTTGTCAATTACATACTAAATGTAATCATAATCCATGCTGACATAGGGACTTTGCAAGTCCAAAATTATCATTAGCATATCAGAGGATACTCTCTCTCTTCCACTATCAACACCTAAAACTCTACATAGGGCATAGGAAACGTACTTCATGTAGAATGCCAGGTCTTTGTAGAAATAAGGTGCACTATCACTTGGGAGAGGTGCTATATAATTTCTAGTTCCTTTCGACACATGGGCTTGAATCAATTTGGCTACAATGCAGACATCCCTATTATATCTAGCAGCTATGGCTTTAAGGTTTATCTCTGTTGTGTAGGGGTTGTATATATTAAATGATTTCATGAATGATGCCCTATCAAGGGTTACTAGGATTGTGCCATAATATTTCTTAATGGTGTTTGAAATTTTATCATATCTACTAGCTAGTTCCAACAACAAATCCACATCCACAAACACATCAGGAACTATTAATTTTTCTAACACTGACGTCCAAGGGTTTGACACATGCATAAGACCCTCACTATTCTTATGGAAATAGTTAAAAAAATGATAGCCTGAACAGTCAGGTGTTTTTGCATCTCTAATGTAAGAAAAATTGTCACCAAGGTACTCGTCATTTACCTTTTTTCTCTGATTGGATCCTGGAAGGAGAGCTATGAACTCCTCTGAATAATTTCTCTTTCCCTTGAGATCATCATCACCATCTCCACTCTTTCCGCTAGTTGAGGCAACGCTCACTGCTCTGCTCATCTTGTCTATTCCAAATTGTAATTGATCAAATCTCTTTCTTCACTCTGCAAATCTGGATAGCTCTGTTCTCTTGAAAATATTGATCACTTATGTAAATTTCACTCTGAAAATTGAAACTTTTGGTGAAATGAAATGAACAATGGTAATGCCTAATTATTTAGAGAAATCAATGCACAAATCTTATTTCAAAATCATGAATATACAATTCAGTCACTTCTATCATTACTTCTACGTGCTGTGATATCAATTTTCTTTCTAGCCATGGCATTTGAAGCTAACAAGTGATCAATTTTGAATGAGTGCTTTTTTCATTTAAAACCTTATTATATTCGAAATAAGATCAAGATCAAGATCTGATATGATTGTCTCATTTATCACAACTCAACAACTCTTTAAACATGCTATCATAATCCCTATGTTTTGATTGGCTGACAACTATACAACATGGTGCGGAAGAAAACCTTATACCTTACCTCTATCTTACTCTAGTTTCCTTCAGTGACTACGTGACTGCATGATTTCCTTGTCGATGAGAGTCAGTTTTAACTCTGGTTCTTTTCTAAGACTTAACAATCACCACACGATCAACATCTTGATCAACGTTCATCTCTTAATTGCTGAAAGAAATCTCTTAACTCATATTCATTTTGAGACTCCATGACTAAGGCTTGAAATAAATACTGCTTAAACCTTTAGTTCCTTTAGAGATTACGCAACTGTGCAAATTCAAATTCGCTTTAAGATTTCACTAACCTTGAGTTTCTTTTGGGATTACGCGACCATCGTAAGATCTTCCTTCAATAGGATGGTTTGCGTGAAATCTCATAACTATTTTGTACTTTATTCTTTTGATCTAAGACTTCACAAATACCTTTAGATCGAATTTTAATCCAAGGGTTTGCGCGCAATATCCTTAGCTTTATCTTTAACTGCAGTTCATTTTTTGACTTCATAACTTAAGCTATCTCCAAGTCTCGGGATGAATTTTTTAACATCGGGTTTACATTGAGACTTTACACAAACCTAAGATCTCTGAATGACTAAGACACGTGTCCATATCTGAATCATTATCACTGAATCGCTGAACTTTCTTTGACTATTTGACTTTTATTAGCGACTTCACACTATCCACTAGATATTTTCTCTTTCACAGCTTAGAATTCCTCATTGCAAACTTCACTTAAGTTTTACTTAACCTTTATCAACCACAGTTCTTATTGAGACTTCATGACTCACTGAATCTCATTGTCGCTTTATAATTTAGTTAACTCAAGGTTTTCTTCGAGATTGAACGTCAGCCTTTAGATCTTTATTAAATTTGACAGTAGTCAGGAGATCTATTAAACTTTTATCCATCTGAACTTTTATCTTGCGACTTAATGCTGGCCATAGGATCAATCTTGAGTTGGACAGTAGTCGCTTTATCTCACAGCTTTTAACTTAACCCTTTCTTTCATTAGAGATCTCGTGACTAAATGCATTTAATTCATCTCTTAAACCTTGGTTCACTTGTGAGACAACACGACTAAATAAATTTGAAGTCGCTTTAAGTTTTCTTAACTGAAGAGTTAGTTGCGAGACTTCACGCCCACTGCTAGATTATCTTGAAAATCAACGGCTATCGCTAAATCTCATGAAATTTTACTTAACTCTTATTTACTTTCACGATCGCACGACTATATGAGAACTTCAACCCATCTTTAACTCTGATCTGCTTTAGAGACTGCATGACTGAATGATCTCAAAGTCGCCAAAGGATTTCTTTAACTCTGGGGTTTTGAATGAGACTTTTCGCATACCACAAGATCAAGATATTCATCAACAACCCTTGTGAAATCTCCTTTACATTGAAAACATATTATTTTCTTATGGAGATAACACAACGAAAGCATTTCTCTAAGTCTTGAAAGAAAAAAGAATATTATTTAGGCTTATAGAGACATCACAACCAACTTATAAAACATGAAAATAGGCACATGACTTAAGTGACTCGGATCTTTTCTGAAAAAGTAATTGCAAAATAGAAACCATTTTGAAGAACTAGGATTTTCTCTTGAATATGCATGAAAACTAACCTAGGACTTAGGATTTTACACACTTCCTTGAATTTTAAGGCTCAGAAATGATTATTTGCAGAGAAATATTGATAGCTTTGGACAAGATTTTAACACTTAAAGCAGGAATCTGACTGGGAACTCAAAAATTTTACTAGCAAGCTTCAAAACTGGAAATACAACCAACAAATCCTCTAGGCTAAATATTTGGATTCTACAAACAACTCAAGAATTTCGACAATCAAATACCCCCCTCAAGGTTTGGCTATTTGTAATTTTATGTTATCATGCCGCCCAATCATCTCTGAACATATCACATGGAAAATTTGAGATGACAACTCTGCCCTCTTTTGGGAGGACTCTTGGAAAGGGAAGGAGGCTTTATGAAAGGAGGGGAATATTACTTCCAAACATCATGGGGCAGGAAAGTTAAGGACTACATGGAATTTATACCAACTGACGAGGGCCATAAATGGGAATGGAAAGGGATAGCTAATGAAAACATTCCCTGCGAACAAAAAGACATAATGAGTGAGATTTTCAGGAGTAGAAAAGTAACTTTAACTTATAAAAGAGATAGGATTAGATGGTGTGGATCAATCTCAGGAGAATACTTTGTGAAGTTAGGCTATAAGATGCTGGAAATTGCAGAAGAACCACAGTTTCACTCACAAGATTTGTGCTGGAGCAGAGGTGTTCTGCCAAAGGTAGGGGTGTTCGCATGACTTGCTTGCAAAGGAAGAATCTTGACCGGTGAAAGGAGGAAAAAATAGGTCTCTTGGGCCCTACTCAGTGTGCATTGTTTAAATGCAATGAGGAAACTACAAACCACTTGTTGCTACAATGTGAATTTGCTACAATGTGCTGGAATTATGTCCAAAATAAACTAAATTGGTAGGGTCCGAGAGCTAACACTGTTTTTGAGGTTTTTGCAGGATGGCCAAGAGAACGTAGGGCTTCTACTTTATCAAGCATATAGAAAATAGTTCCATCAATGGTAATTTGGGAGGTTTGGAAAGAAAGGAATAGGAAGATATTCAGAGGAGAAACAAAATCAACAAGCAGATTCGTCAATCGACTACAACATGCAATTGAGGAGGTGGTAAGCACTTCAACAACTAAGAAATAACTCCTAAAAATTCCCTATACATCAGAAGATAAGAGAGTGTTGAGGAACTGGCTAGGAATTAGATTGAACTCATTTGTAGGAGCCTTAGTGACCAAACAGAAGAAAAAAAATAAAAAAAAATTAAATGGCAGCCACCGGAGGCAGGGTGGATTAAGGCAAAATTTGATGGGGCAGCTAAAAATAACCTAGGGGCAGAGTGGTATTGGGGTTATTTTCAAAAATACAGATGGGAACACTATTTTGAAGGTAGCAAGAAGGTGTAAAGATGGTACTAATAATATGGCAGAGAGTCAGACAGATTTAATGGCAGTAAGATTGGCAAAACAGAAAAGCTTTAGAAATCTGCACCTGGAAGGTGACTCCCTGATTGTGGTGCAAGCAATTTCGAATTTATCAATTAAAGCTTGGCACCTAGAAAACTATATTGATTCAATTAAGGATATTCTATTAACTTTTGAAAATTTTAAAATAACCCATGTAAAATGTGAAGGAAATAACGAAGCCAACATTCTCTCTAAATGGGCCCTAAATTTAACAGAGGTGGATGAGTTGTGGATTGAGGAATCATCTACACCAAACTGAGAAATAATTGGATGGAAATGCCTGGTTGATGATGGAAAGTTATTTTCGGTTAGGATCTAAAGACATGGAAACTAGTTGGATTTGGTTTAGTTTCTTGAAAAGGTGATGAGAGTGTCAAATCATTATTCCTCTAAAGGACACGCATATGATTACTTGGCCGATGACGGGTGAAAATATGAATGGTTAATTGTGCAATTACATCTGGTTCATCTGCCAACGTCCTCAAAGGATGAAAAACATTTATTTTGGTGATAGGGAAGGTTATTAAATAGTGTGTTGAAGGGGAATTTCAAATATTTTTGTAAAGCGGTTGGCAGAATCAAGCTCTGGTTTTTTTCAGTAGGAAGGAAGCAATCACCACTGATAGAGCCAAGGTTTACTTTTACCACCAAGCGTCAACAAAAAGGCATTTTTGGACCAGTGGAAAACTGTAGGGTGCAGTTATTGATCAAATGCCCCACAACGAAGATAATTGAAGCCTTCCAACTGACTTTAGGGCCGCTCTTCCATGCGGCGAATCACCAGTGGAAGCTTCAAATTGACATTGCTGCTATGATTATGGCGTGGGGACTGGAGTTAGGGGAACATGAACGGGTCGTGGAGAGAGTTATGAAAACTCTGTTTGCGGCTGACCTAATTGCCAATGTTGATAATTTGCTGGAGTGGGCTCACCCAGGTTGGGCCTTCGATTACAGCGAATGTTATGAAGATTAAGAGGAAGGGATAGCATTGGGCATTATCCCTTTCCTAAGGTGGCCGAAGATGGTAAATAGAGAAAATTATCTGCAAGACATAAGGATAGGATGGGAGAATTTGAAGGCAGGCATAGGAAACTACCTTGCAACTCGCCGAGCGCCGACGGTGCCTGCAAATTTTCCAAGGAAAAGGAGGACTTCTAGAGTCCGAAAAAGGAAAGTGGTTTTCAATTTCAGAGTTTAATGTGGGAACAATGGGGTTTTGGATGTTTTTTTAGAAATTTTTCAGATGAATATAGTTTTTCATGAAAAAACGACGAAGAAGAAGGCTTGCCCAAGGTGGGATTTTGCTCGATTTTGGACCTCCACTTTGAACAAACAATGGAAGGAAGTTAAGAGAGGATGGAGCATACCATTTACTAGACGACGGTCTTAATGCCAAAGATGGCATGATCGGGGCGGCCCAATGATGGTTACAATTTTTGAAAAAGGATAATCGAAGGCCTGCTCTGTCAAACCAACAATAGTTGGCTTCTGGTATAGGATTTAGTCACTCTGAAAACTGAATGTAATGTGACGTGGGTGGGGTAGGGCCCTTTTTGGGAATTTTTTGAATGTAACGGGTTATGTTTTATGAAGCTGAATATAGCTTTCCATATGTAATTCTCTCTTTATATAAATAAAATAACTATTATTACCGACCAAAAAAAACACAATCTTTCTTCCACCAAAGTCATCTTGGACCATGCTTGGCCTCCTCCATGGGTATGCTATGTTCACTATATTGGGTATGGTATTTTGTCCAATGTAAATACTGGGTATGTTACTTGGTAATATTGAGAATGTTACTATCTTCTTGTTGGATGTGGTATTACACCTAATTTAAATGTCAAATATATTACTCTTAGCTCATAGGATTTAGTATTCTACTTAATCTAAACACTTGTGTTGTCTCTTGGATTTGAATCCCAAGTGTAGCTCAGGAAGCCCATTTCCATCTACCACTTGCTAGAATTTTTCTCTATATATTTGTATTGAACTTTTGCTTATACTATCATGTCCTTCTATTTGTTATGTGTGTTTACTTGAAGACTTGAAGTTTGTCTAATTATTGATATACTTGTTTGTTTTGTTTTGAATTGAAGATATTAATTGTAATCTGTATATCTTTAAAACATGTAAAAATATTAAAATTTGTTTTCCGAGTTCATATTAAACTCTCACCTCTCATTAACATTTTAAGGTGATTTCATTATTGGTAAAATGTCCAGTACTTAAAAAGGGGAAAAAGGGAAAGCATGGAAATAAAGAAGTTCCTAGAGAGTGAGTAGTGAGAACTCTTACTCCCCCTTCTAGGAGCATGGGATGTGCAGAAAATGATAGTTCTCTGGAAAAGTAATTGACTTCATTTTTAGAGGACAAAGCACAATTGTAGAACGAGATTTATCATGGGGAAAAATTAACATCATTGTTATTGACAAAATTTGTAGATCAAGAAATAAAGTTGTGAATGGAGTGAGAAGTCCACGTAGTTCATCCCTCTTAAGCAACGATGTCCAATCTTTAGGATGTAATGTAGTCCATCCGGACAATCTAGTTATTTTTCAGGGGAAGGTAAAAATGCGACGTTCCTAAAAGTTAGATAGCAGATTCATCAAGGAGTGTTACAAAGAATGACCAAGTTAGAATTATGTCTGATATTTAAGTTTTAGTTGAGGATAGCTCAAAGATTACTGATAATCGCAATTCAAGCATTTCTAAAAAGATGAATGCAAGCGAAGAGATATATATTTGGTTGTAAAATAATTGAAAAAGCTTTCTCTGGTTGAACTTGAGTTGTCTAAATAAAAAATTGAGATAAATTAAAGAAATGTTTTCCTTGAGGACTTTACAAGAAGATGATGTATGCGCTTTAAAATACCCGCTGAACAATATCAATTAAAGAAATGTTTTTCTTGAGCACTTTACTGTAGAAAGAGAAGTGAAATTTGTGTTGATTTGAGTTTTAACTAGATTAGTTTGAGTTTTTCCAATCCAAAAGAACTATATGAAATTTGGTAGGGCTATTATAGTGGCCCATTTGAAAGGTTGTAATGTAACAGTCATTGATGCATTAGACACACATGTATTAAACCGCGATTACACTCTACATACTGTGAGGTTATAGTCTTATAGTCATGGTTAAATTATAGTTTGATAAAAAAAAATGGTAGCTAACTTACAATTCTCAGTCTCACTTTGTTTTAGGAGCATTCCACCAGGGGTTAACTTTGATGGCCTACCCAGAGTGCAAGGTAAATTTTTTTTTATGATTGGTCATTTGTTCAATATCACCTTTCATGTGCTGAAATCCATACAACATTTTTTTTTTTTGTTTTTGTGTTCAACATAGTCTACCTTGATCATGAAAGACAATTTTCTTTTATGACTGGCTATCTATTTAATTATGGTCATCTATTCAACAAAGCCTCTTTTATGGTTATACCTTCAACAATGCCTTACATATGTTGAATGCTGAAATTGGTTCATGGATAGAGGAGGAAACATGAAAGTCTTAAATATATGTAAACATTTTTATGCTTGTGTGCAACATAGCCCACCTCTCACCATGAAAGACCATTTTTTTTTGCAAGTGATTATCTCTCTGATCAACTTAGCCTTTTTTATGGTTATTTGTTCAACTTGACTTGCATATGCTGAATATTGAAATTGGTTCATGGTTAGATGAGGAAACATTGAAGGCAAAACTTTCATGATTTATTATCTATTCAATGTATCCTTTCACAACTTATTGGTTCATGATTAGATAAAGAAATATGAAAGACTTAAATATATATCTCTGTCATACTATATTTGACATTCTTTCGTTAATCTTGCAAATGAGTAACTTGTATGTGAGATTTGTTGTGCAGTTTGCTAAGATTTCCATTTATACACCACTGGTTAACCATATATTTTAACAATTATATGTTGCTCAACTATGAGAAGGCTACAAGGCAATGCTTACTCAAAGGAATTTTCAATGGACCACACACACTTTCTCCTACTCCCCTACCTTAGGCATGGACTCCAGCTATGCGCAACCCTTATTTTCAGAGCTATGAAATAAACTATCTTAAATTTATAAGTATATAAATGATTAGTAAATATTTAAAATTTAAATTTAATTTTTTGTTTTACAATTTATTTATGTTAATAATTATAAATTAATTAGCTCGTGTGAAATTAGTTTGTGTTAAGGCATGGTGTTTAAGAACAAATTCTAATGTGTTGTTATTCATTTGAATACATCTAAATCTAAAAATCATGATAAGCCCATAATGACATTGTCATAACATTAGTATCACATCATCTACTTACATGAATTTGTATTGTTGCTGATCATCTTCAATTCTTGTTCAAACTTCCATGAGAATCAAATCCTATGGATTTGATCAAGGAGAATCCCTTCGATCACTAAACTCTCAAGTGTAAGTAAATATGTCTAGGGACTCATGAACATCTAGAGTCTAAACAATCAATTAATAGACATGGAATTATACCACATCAATCCTATGAGGAGAATGTTATAGTAATTGTAAGAATTTGCCAATAGAAACAAGACTTCTTAAGTTTTATTCTCACCAAGAATGCAATATAATATGATCAACTGGATCAATACCATAATTGACAGATTTATTTAAAATATAGATGTGTGTGCTCATATAGGAAAGGCAATAAGAGACCATGATAACTTAGGAGATAACTTATCACCACACAAGGTGGAATCATATGTTCACCAATGGTGGACCATCCTCCATAGTGTAATGAAGTATGTTCAACATGTGGAGGATAATAAAGTGATAAGTGCATTGAAGGTGGGGATAACACATAAAGTGGAATGTGATAAAAACTATCACCACCTAAAGTGGAATTTCTCCTACACCATGTGCAACTAAAGGTGAAAAATCCTAAGTGTCTCAAATGCAAACTACTATGTATGCATTACCCTAAGTAGGCTTAAGTAAAGTATAATTATGTGAATGATTAATTACACCAACAACTTCCCCTTAAGTGCAACTTATGGGAACACACTTAAACTCACAATGTATAATGGGTCCTAACTACTAAGCCATGTGAGGTACCCATGTACAATACAAATGTAATCTCTCACAATAAGAGAAAGGGAGAAAACCACATGGTTGAAAAATACCCTCTAAAAAAGAGATGAAAATACATAATTATCTCAAAGATGAATGAGAGAGAAAAAGAGAGACCATGAAGCCCCCCAATGTAGAATCTGCTACAACGATGGTCCAAGATGATGACCAATGCCCCTCCATGGGAAGAAAATATAGCAAATGTTGCACCAAGAATGTCAAAGTGTGACAAAATAAGTACCAATTTTGATGAAGAATGACTAATGAATCAATCACTGCAATATGATAGAGATTAGGCACGGAGACACCTATGTGAGCATTGACTAAATACTCACAATTGACAGGTTGGTACAATTGAAGTGTCAATTGGAGCCATGCACTACCAATGACTGATTGGTGTATTAACCTTATCATGCAACAAGTCTCATAAAATAATTCCTAATCTACTAGATACAGAAGGATCACATAAAATATGTCATCAATGACAAAATACAAAGAAATATGACACTTTATATTAGTGCGTGTACAACATAGCTCATGCAAGAGAATACAAAATGATTGACAAATTTTCAAAACTAGGAACATGAAGATGATGCCACCAAGGATGCCCTATAGAAGATCGTAGAAAATACCTTTGATTGGAACAATGCCAAGATATCAAGAGGAAAATTGTCCCCCCTGGCTACTAGTTGGACAATGCTGAATAATAGGTATGAGGTGGATTTATTTAAAAATTTATTTTTTAAAAAAATATAAAGTTTAATAAAAAAATTATTAAAAAACCCATGGAAAAAAAATTTATTTAATGTTTTTAAAAAAATTGTTTTTCATATTTTCAATTAAAAAAAACTTTATTATTAAATCATTAAAAAAAAAAAATAAAAAAAAATGGAAACAAACATTTTTAACATGGGTTGTGAAGTTGATTATGACATCTATATCAATTATGTAATGACATTATGAATGTGGGATATCTAACCACTTCAATTGAGGATACAAGGATAGGGAAAACAACAAGCATATGATGAGAATTATTTGTACACGACCAAACATTAAAAAGGGTATTAAATTTTCATAAGGATTTTTAAGGTTGAATTTATATCCTATTCACAAATTATTTTGGCATGCCAACATGTTGGAACAATGATAATTATCCCACTTGAATGTTGGGTAGCCTTAAGAGTCTTCTTATTATTGCAATTCAGAAAGGTAATCAAAACAACTTGGTAGGAAAGCTTGTTAGTGGAATAGTAAGTTTCACAAACACAAACTTATGCTTTAAAATGACAAAATTAATAATGTACTACTTGAACATGCATTTAAACATATTTAACTTTATCTTTACGTTCATGAATATGTTTCAATTTGAAGTTTTGATTTTATAATTCAATATGATTTTTTTCCACTTCAATTTAATACAAAGGCAAAGCATAATTTTGCATGAGCACAAAATTTCAAAATTTGAATTAAAAAGTTCATAAATTGTAAAGACTATTTTTTTTTTTTTTCTATCTCATCACTTTAAAATCTTGATGCTAAAACATAAAATAAAAAATGAAACTCCATCTACTGGACTTATTCTAACAATGTTACAAAAATTTAAGAAAGAGAATGGAAGAAACTTTGCTAGAAAAAACTTAAGCCTATTTTTCTCACATTCCATACACCATTTGATTGATGGACCAACAAGTATGATCTAAAGCCAAAATTTGCAAGAATGGATGTCTCACAAGCCATATATATGCAAGATGGTTCATTCTTAACCTATAGATTGATAAATAACACAATGCTTCAAGGCATACACAAAAAATTCAAAACGAAATAGATGTACATAGGTTCACTAATACAAATGTTAGTTATAGCCAAGGCTAGCTCCATTGTTTTGCTAATGTATTTCTCAAAGAATGAATGACCTTGTTCAAGAGAGTCCGAGGAAATATTAAAAAACATTGTTCATCTAATACCTCGTTAATATAGAGCTATTAAAAGAGAAATCATTTTGCAAAACACACAAATACATTCCTTAAACAAGAACCAGAAAGATATTTTTAGAAACGAATCTAATCTTAATTCATGGTTTCCAAATAGATTTGGTATAATTGTATTGAACCTAATTGGTATGTCTTCAATTGACCATGCCCTTTTACAATCGATAATATGAGGATGATATGTGAGACTTTGTATAATTTTTGGTTTCAAAAGTGGATGTGAGGCGAGATGCTTTGGACATTGCCGGATACATTGAGTGGATGAAATCTGATTTACATTGAGTTGATGAGTTTTAGTTTTCACCTGCACTAGGCACTGAAAATTGTGTAAAATAATATTTCTTACCCCTCGTACTTCTCTTTGTAATGAGGGATTTTGTGTTAAGCAATTTGTTTTGAACAACAACTGAAGAATTTGAACTAACGAACCTATCAACATCTCAATTCATAAGAAAATATGCAAACAAATGAACCCTCCAAAATTATTCTACCTATAGCCAATCTATTATAGCTGCTTAGTTAATCACATCGAGCATACTATCCAGTGTACATTTAAATGTTTGATAATATCAACTCATCAAACCCCAAAAAACACAATTCTAATGCATGTAAATAACCAATAAATATGCTACTATCAATACAATTGAGAACATTTAAATAACCAATAAACATGTTACTATCAATAGAGTTGATAACATAGACATTAACATGTAGAGTATTATTAGATTGGTAAATTAGGGAGGAGGGTCTAATAGTTGAGCATCTTAATTTTACACTTCTTAAAATCTTACATGGAAATTTCAAAATCACTCCCAATTTTTTTACAATAGTTTACTTGGCAAGTCATCTTCTTACAACTAATAGTTTAGGATCACATCATCAAATATGATGCCAAATCAACATGATTTTTGCCAAGGTGTCCAAAAAAACCCCCAAAAATGAGACCAATAATTATAAAAAAGGGAGAACCATATTTGTGTAGCTGATGTGGCATCACGTGATTCGTTACTTTTTAGATCTAAGGGATATATTTCATTCAATAATGGGTATTCATAATCACCAATAACAACTTTAGAGTAAAAACTATTAGTGTAATGTTGTAATTGTTTTTTGATTGGTAACAATGATTTTATTAATATTCATCAAAAGATTACATTAAGTGTATATCATATATGCTTTACAATAGAAAATAGCAATATTTGCAGATATATCTGAACAATTCCTTTCCACTTTCCAACTAACCAACATCTACACCTTATAAAAACACTAGCAACAACGGGAAATAAAACTATACAAACTGTCATAAGTACCCACCAAATATTTGTATATTACTCTCCTTACAGGGTTACAAAACATAAAGGACATCAAAATGTGGCTAAGCCTCTGAAAAGAGTTACATCAACATCCAAGCCACCTTGACATGTGCAATATCGCGAGTAGAACAACATCGGTCTGTGTTTCCCATTAACCTTGTCATTGTCATTTCCCTGAGAATACAACATTCCACTAAAAACATATGTCACCAACATCAAAATCCTCTTGCAACAGAGAAGATTTTTTTTTAACCATAATGTGAACAGAGTTTAGTAGCAAGAGGCCTCCCATATTCCTTATCGCACATAGGGAGAGAACAGAGCGTTGTTGCCAAAAAGAGAAAAATTACCAGCCGACATCTTCAAACCTTTGCTGGTCTTTAATGGCACTTCCATCCATGACTCGACCTATTTCTGCGCAACACCTTAACAGGTAATAGACTTCGCGCATAAACCTTCTCAATTTCATGCTTTTCCACCATTTTCTTCATCTTTTCCCACACGAAATCCCACTCAACTCTGAAACTTCCCTTATCCACTTTGCCCCACCAATGGATGAATGACACAAAACCATACACCCAAGCCTCATCTTCATCCTCAAAACACTCTGTCACATCAGAACCAATTTCGAGAACCGCCCACTCCAAAATAGAATCCATTTCAAAGAGCAGGTCTTTGTCAAACAAGCAAGAGACCATCCATTTCACCTCCACACACTCTCTCCCAATCTCTAAACCCCAAGCCATTACCATTGAGATAATATCAAGGTTAGCCCTCCATTTATTTTTCCTATCAATAAAGAAAGGCCTTAAAACATCACCCACAGCCCGAATGATCTATTAAATAAAAAAAAGTGTGGATATTAAATTAACAAATGCTATTGTAGCCATCGACACATGCTCAACTGCTAAGTCCTTTCCCCTAGAATAAAATTCAATGAATGATTGACTTAAAACACATTGGATTATAAAAGCACGAGTTACCATCGAGGAAGCAAAAACAAAGATTTGAACATACAAGAATGAACAAAGCAATATTAGCACCAAATAGTGTACATCTCCTAGGAAAAAAAGGATTGAAAAGATTGTAAGTAATGATGATTGCAACTGTTCACTCGAATGACAGTTTGGATAATCGAGTAAATAAAATCCTATGAATTAAATCAAATCTTTTAGATTTTATCTCAAACCACATATTATTTTTAGATGATCTTTGACAACTCAAATTGTTTACAGGGGACTGAAATTCTTCATCTATTGAGAATAATGGTTGTCAGTTATGGTTTGATTTGATCTCCTACCTACTAATGATTTGATGTGATCCAAAAAATCAAATTTCATTTCATTTGTATTTACTATAATGATATATAATTATAATCCCTATGTGAGACAACATTCACTTATTTTCTGGTGAAATGACAAAGGTTTCACAAGGCCTATTTTGAGGAAATTAATTGGCCAAGACAAGTTTGGAGTGAAAACCTCATGCTATATAACCTATTGGCTAATTATTTTTTAAGTTTTACATAAGAATCCATTTCCGCTAATTTTTTTTTATCACATGTATAATAAAAATGTCAAATAAGTCTAAACTAAAGAGTACAAGATGTATAGTTTCACCTTTAAAAATATAATTTAAAGGCTTACTTATATGTAGCTTGTTATAGCCAACGGTTTGCTACCATTTTTGGTTGTGATGTTGAATAATTTAGGCTCTGTTAATGCTTGTGTTAGATCCTTAGATGGATTTGACGATATTTTGATGTGATGCCAATACCTATTGATCATGCAGTACTTTGTTACTTTGATTATTTTATGTACATCATGTTTTTAGTTAGATGATGATTATTATTTGCATATGATTATGCCATCGATATCTATGGTTTTTACTGACCCCATATCTGCACGTGTATGGATGACGTGTATGTTTTATGTTTCTGTTTGATGTGCCTAATATGGTGAGGGACAAAGCCATAGTTACTTTCTTGTGAGATCCACACAATCTATTGATCCTTACCATTGCCTGTTATATAGTATATGCATGTACATGCTCAACTTTGTGATAATAGGTGTGCAGGTACCGAGAATCATCTTCCCTAAGTTGGTAGAAGTTAGAGCGCCCTTACATATGTCTCAATGGCAAAAGAGGGGAGATAACATTCAAGCCTAAGCCTTATCCTAAATCTACATTTTGTCATATGATTGGACAAGGATCTGATTGACTACTCTATCTGAATTTGTCAAGGAGACGTAAAATCGAGAACCCTATCGAGTATGCTTTTGCATTTTGATTTAGTTCATTTTTTTCAGTATGCATGTGTTCATATAGAACTATGTTGTATTTTGTCGTGGTGTCAGTAAAATGGTTAATTATTAAAGATTAAATGATTACACCTTTAATAAGGATAAAATATCGATACATGATTATTTAATTATTAGCATTAATTAAATGTCTATTTTTTATTAAGTCATTTAATTATTAAGTTTAAAAATAATAATAGGGATTTAATCAATATTAAATCCAAATATTAAAATTAATTACATAATTGAGTTAGTAATATTACTTTAAGTTGCATGATTTATTTATTAATTAAAATATTATCATGCATTTTAAAAAGCACTTTATTAATAAATTATGACTTTAACTTTATTTTATAAAGTTAAGTTATGCAAACTTAATTTAAGTTAAAATTGAAATTAAATTATTATTATTTTTTTAATTTTAAGTTAAATTTTAATTCCTAATTAGGGTTATACTTTTCAAACCCTAGTTTCCTAAGGTTTCTATATATCAGATCTAGAAGGCCATTTTGGGGATTATTCAATCAAGTTTTGAAGAATACTCCCTCTGGGGAATTTTGGGTGATTAAAGAATTGTTTTAAAGCTTTGGAGAATTTAGGGCTAAATCCCATTTCTTCACTTTTTGAATCCTCTCGTCAGTTTAAGGTAGGGTTTGAAAGCCCTTTGAAAGTTCCAGTATCCAGATTCTTGTCTTCTTTGTGTTTGCTATACTCGAATTATTTGTGTGAAAATTCTTGATTGATATTGTGTTAGTTTTGATTAAGTAAATATGAGAAAAATGAAAATTGTTTTGAATCCAAGGTTTGTATTCATGGGTGTTAGGGTTTCATTGAAAATCTAGTTTTAAGAAATTATCTTTTTCTCCTCATTTAGGGTTTTGGGATGTTTAAGGTTTAAAAAAGAAATAAATTACTTGTTTTCATTATTAAAATAATTATTATTGTAGATCTATATTTGCATAGAAAAATGATGAAATAAGGATAAATTCATGTCATAGAGGAAAAAAATAAAGGAGGGAAAAATTGCATGCCCTTACAAGATATATTTGTTTGCAAGTTATTTGGGAGAGACATATTTATTTGCATGTTCTTTTATTGAAGAAAATTAAAAGAATTATTCTTTTTGGAATTTGCATGCAATGATATTTTATTTTTAGAAATTCTATTGTTTTAAATTTTTTTTTTAGAAATTTTGTTGTTTAAAATTTTTATTTTTAGAAATTCTGTTGTTTAAAAATTTTATTTTTAGAATTTATATTTTTTAAAATAAATAAATAAAATTTCTTTTTAGAATTTGCATGCAGTGGTATTCTATTTTAAAAAAAATCTTTTAGAAATTGCATGCAATTTAGTATTCTATTTTTAGAAAAAAAAATTAATTATTTGATGGGAGTTAGATGTTGATGTGTTTTGTTTTGAAATTTTGGTTGCTGTGGTTGATGGTCAATCACGGGTAGTGCTAAGCCCTAGGAGGGGATTTTGTCTTTGAGTCTTGAGCAACTTTTATGGATTTATACTTTGTACCTTTTTGGTTCGTATTATGGGGAGTTTATAACCATTTTGATGTCACGATTGTTCATGTGTTGCTTTCGGTGCATTTGTGAGTTTTGATATGTATTCTATTGAGTCCTCGATCATCATTTTTTTTGACCTCAATGGTTGACAACTATTATTGTATTGAGTTTTATTTCTCAACCTGGTCACTTTGTTTCTACTATTTTAATTGTTGTTTCATTTGAGTGATGATTCTATTGGATTATATTCTACTTCATGATTGGAGAGTAATGTCATTGATGACTTTGTTCTTGATATTATGGTCAATCTTGTGATATGATAAACTATGTGAATTTGGTATTTGATTTATTGAGATGTCCATTATGAGGTTAGACAATTTGGATCCTGGTATAGGATGTGATATTATTTATCACGCTTCAACACTTTTCTTTGGTGATTTTCATGATTTGATGATTTACGAGAGGTCTTTTGAGGTTATTGGTTTTGCCTTATCTTTGTTTCTAGTTGGAGCAACAGGGTCGGTTATCTAGAAGTATAGAGGGGAAGTGGCTTACCTTGGAGGCGTTAGAGCCCTAAAGTGGTTGCCTGGGTATTATCCTTTGTAACTAGCTTAGTAAGTGATAACTTAATAAATTTATTAGGAGAAACATTAATAAGATAATTATGTGCCTTGTCCATGTCTTTAGTGCCAAAACAAGCTAGGTTGGAAGTGGGAGAAGATGTTTTCCCATCTAGAGGAGACGTTGATGTTTGACATAGTTGGTTTCCTTGTTTGTACGAAAGGATTACTAATACCGCACATGGTCACTTGGGGGTTAGGGCCTAGAGATATTGCCAAGGTAACCCAATGGTAGACATATGTGATGGAACTTCCCTATATGTGTTCTAGGTTTCTACAAGTGTTTTGGTATATCTGGTATTGTGTCTTGATCTTACCTATTTGATAACCTCGTAGTCTTTTTATCTAGAGAACCTTTACATTAGCCTTTCTTGTTGTGATTATTTTTTTGAGTGGGGCCTAGTGTTTATCTCCTCAGCACGGTGGGGTGGACCTCAGGGTTCCACGTAGTTGGGTAGTAGTGATTCTATTTACCATTGAGATCTGACGTCCGTATCCTTGCCCTTGGATGATCCTAGTTTTTGCTACCATGTTCATTACTTTGAGATTTGCTTATTGTCATCATGAGATGTATATCTTGTATTCTGTTATGTATTGACTTGAGATATCCATTCAGGATATGTATATGTACTTGTATTGTATTAGGACTTGATTCATTATTGTGATCCATGTGACATGTATAGTGGAATATGTATTATATGTATGCCATAATGTATCAGTTGTATTTTATATATTGTACCTTTGCTTATATTGTTATGATGAATGTATCTTATTGCTTAAATTCAATCAATATATATATATATATGTTAGTTTACTTTATGTTTGGTGTTCCTAGTTCATACTTCAATTTGGGTTTTAAAATGAACGTAAGATATATCATGTGGCTATGTTATGGTTAATCTTAGTGGTTAAATTAATGTTCTTAAAAGTAACCTTCGCCTTGGAACTTTTGGGATTGTTAACTGAGTTTATATACTTTAGTTTAGTATCTTAACTTATGTTGTACTTGCTTTCACATATGTATTGTTTAATGTTTAAAAAATATTATTGCATCAACATTATGTCTAGTTAGGTTAATTTAGCATTGGGCTTTAACTCTTAAATGTTAATTGATTTGAATTACATCAATTTTTTTTGAAATTAATTAAACACATGAAACTAAATTCTTTCAGACAAATTAATCAAATTAACTACTCTCATTTTTTAGATTAAAAATATTAAAAATTGCACAAACTAATAGATGATAGATATAATGATTATCAATATGATTAAGGGTATTTCTTATTATTATTAAATTTTATTTAAAGAAATAAAAATAATTTTAACCAATCAAATATCAAATAAATCATAGTTTTATTTTGATAATTTTATTTATTATATATTTTTAAAAATTCTATACTCATTTTTTTGATCGATTAATTAATTTCTATATTCATTATTATTTTTTATTCAAATTATGTTTATTTCAATCAATCATAGTGATGAACATTTAAATGTTAGAAAAATAAGAACATTTCATTTTTATAGATTTTAATTGAAAAAATATTTAAATATTTAAAATTTATATATATTTTATAAATAAATAATCATGCAAATATATTGCATGTGATACAAAATGATTTTTCGTAAGATTCATAATTTACAATACACTCTTAGGCATGCACTACATTTTCATAACTTTTCATAAATATATGAACCATCCACTAATAAATACACAAAGTTATAATTTGAGAATTTTGTTCTCTAGACTTTTCTGTATTAGTTTGAACTATTTGGTTGAGGTTCTTCTAGTCGTATATAATCATATAAAATTCCTGTAAAAGGACCTGTATTTTTTGATTGTGTGAGAAAAAGAGTATTCTCTCCTTCTTTAAGCAACGAACTAGGAATATCTACATTGAATAGCCAATAAAGTCCATGAATTCCATGTCGTGCAATTGAGTTATCTCTTCCGATTCTTGGTGTCTCAAAGTGTGGATGAACAACATTTGGATCATTAAATCGAACCTTTGTAGAATAAGAAAATGAACATTATTAGAAATTACTATGATGTGTTAAAATGATAAATCACGTATTAAAAGTTTACAAAACATATGTACCTGAAGTACTGAAAGAGTAGAAGATGCAAGAGCTATGCGCAATTTGTAGATTCCATCTTTTATGACATCAAAGAGTTCAAACTTTATTTGCCATGTTGTTGCTAGGTATGTGCCATTATTTTGCCTCCTATAAAATAACCAATCATATAGTTGAATTCAATAATATGCTTAAATGATAATAATAATCTATTAAGATCATTCTTAAACTCTATAATCATTATTTATCCATGATTACAAAAACTATGAAATTATTAACTTTAAATTATATGATTTTAATTTTAATTTAATTATATTTCTAAATTATTCTATATAATTTAAACCTATTGAAAATTTAGGACATTACTTGAATGCAACCTTTCTCAGATAAAAAATAATTAATAATGAACTATATGAAATAGTTTCAAATTATTCAATTCAAAATTAAAAAAATGTAAACTTATTATGAAGATTATTATGATGAGTATATCACATTTTCTTGTTGATCAAACATAATATGGACGCTAAATTCCAACACGCTGCAACAATTGGTAATGATATTACAATTAATTATTCTCCACATAGACCTTTAAGAATACATACTTTTCCTTTTGCCTTGTAAGAATAAATCTTCTTTCACATTTGTCTTTTTAGTGTTATCTCTACAAGATATTTTTGTTGTCATTAGTTTAGTCAAATTCATGGAGTCAAGAAGAATCAGTCGGTGAAAGGAGATAGTCAAGTATTAGGTGATTCGGTAATGCACACCGAGCTCATCGGTCAAGTCAAACAAGTTAAGTGCAGTCGGTAAAGTAACAAAGTACAAAGCACCCATAGTTACCGAGTGACACACTACACCAAGCACATGTGTAGTACACCGAGTATTGAAGATCATTTAACTGAGTGAGAGGAGTTACTCAACCAAGTTAGATAGTTAGTTCAAAACATGATCATATCACATTTAATGATTGTCAGAGCATTAATTAAGATTCTACAAGCACATAGAATGGTTTTTTACATGATCAACGATTGAAATAATTCTAAGTGAAGATCTAAGGCATAGATCAAGTGACAAAAGAAATTTTATTATTTCTGAGAAAAACAACAAGTACCGAGGTAAAAGTGACATGGTCACCGAGTTGGAAAGAAGATCTAATGGTCAAGAGAAATTCAAAGTGTACCTAATGCATAAGATTAAGAGGCATAATATCATCTATATATTGGATGAATTTTTAAGTTGAAAAAGTATAGAGAGCATATAGTTGAAGTTGTTGTTATTTTTGTTGCTGAGAAAGTTAAAGGAGCTATTGAAGAAAAAGAGCAGAGCAGAGAGCACCGAGCAGAGATTCAGTTACAGTAGAGAAGAACAAAGTAGTGTTACAGTTTGAGATTAAGGTAACACATCAGAGCACATAGAGCCTGATCAACATTTACATTTGATGCACTTATTGCAGACATTGTTAAGTAATTTGATACTATTGTATTGAGAGATGTAAATCCCAATACTAGGTAGATATTAATTGATCTTATATTTGTAAATCCTTTAACATGGTACATCTCTAAGTGTAGAGATTGTAAAAATCCTTTAACCAGGTAGACCTAACAAGTATTTCATACTCTTAACCAGGTAAGCTATCAAAAATAGCTAAAGTTTGTAGCTCTAACCAAGCACCCTTTATACTGTAGTTAGTGAAGGTTGTGGGTGTCATCCCTACCACAATTTTATCCTCTAACCAAGGATTTATAAATTACCAAAATCATGGTGTTATGAGTTCTATTGTCTAATGTTTTGATGCTTGGTTTTATAAGCTTTACATTACTTTCATTTCAAAGTTATGAACTCGGTAATTAGTTAGAAACATCATATGGTTTATCAGTGAATGTGGTTAGGAAATTTTTAGTGGCACTGATTCACCCCTCCCCTCTCAGTCCCAAATTTCCATAGTTATTCCAACATTTAGTATCTTAAAACTCTTCATCCTTTGCCCCTAACTTCTTGAGCCATGTTATCCCTATTTTCCGTGGATCTAGCTTTAATTCTTTGGAATATTGTTTAGAAGATGATCATTATAATCACATGTCAAAAACCATAAGGAAAATTGGCCTAGGGAAGGCCTTATATAAGGAATGAACCTTGTATTAATGATAAAAGAAAACCTAAAGGAAAGGATAAATTACATAAGGCTGTAGATTTAAATGAGGATGATGAAATCCCAAGGGTTAGAGGGTTATGATTTGGTTCCTCTAATTAAAAAAATAGTAGTCCATGCCCCTCCTCACTTAAGGATATTTTTTCTATGATGGATATGCTAGTAGGCAAAACCAGTTATATTCAAAAGAATTTATATTTACCCCATAATATTTTGAAATAATTTTGATTAAAATCAACACAGCTAAATTGAAGACTTCCCATATGAAGGAGTAGAATGCGAAGGATGAAGAAATTAACCTCAAGATATATGAAACACTAAAAAATGAAAAGAATGGTGAATTAAAGTTATAATACCAAATCCAACCTTAATGAAGTGGAGAAATTTAGCAAGCCAAGTATTGAAAAATATAGAAATGTTTGGAAGTGGAGAGGTTTACTATACATGGACAAAACCCTAGCATTTTTTAGCTATTTCCAATAATTTGTATGTTGTTGATCATTGCTATGCATCTTAAAATGGTTTCCAGGCATAGTGAGGGTAGCGCAGATGAAGAGTTAACTAAAAAACATAAGCAAACGAGGGTAATATGCCTAATTTAGAGGCGTCTGATATGGGAGATGTGAGGTTGTTTCAAGGTGGAAGTATTGTTTATGATCCTAATATGGTTGAAGAGATGGACAAGCCACTATTAGAGGAGTAAATGAATGCCAAAAAAGAGATGGAAAAGTCACTACTAAAGGAGAAAATGAATTCCAAAAAATAAATGGACAAGTCGCTACCAGAAGAACAACCAAATGCCAAAATGGGTAAAACTTTAGAAGTACAAATACTTGATGATGTTATTGATATTAATAGTGAATGTCATAGTAGAAATGTTATCTTGTTTTTTTATTAAAGGCATCCCTTTTGAGGTATATTTTTAAAATTGGGCCCATCTAAATTGGGAAAAAGTGCGTGGGATATTGAAACCTTAAGAGGTCTTGGTAAAGGATATGATTCATGCATGTTTAAATCAATAGACTATGCTCAGGCTATTTTACAATATGAAACTTGGGTCATTTGTGACCAAATTTGTTACTTGCAAGCTTGGAGTTTTAGTTTTCACCCTGAAGGGTTGTCTTTCTCACAATACCCTATGTGGATTGAGTTGTTCTTTCTTAAATTGGCATTATGTCCCTTTCTAAAGGACATTGTGGCATAGTTGGGAAAGGTGATTTGGGGAAAACATAATTTTGATAAATTTTAAAGCTTGAAGGTCTATTCAAGGGCTTGCATAGAAATTGACTTGAATAACCTCTTACTAGAAAATATTAAGTTTATTGGTCTAGGCTTTGACCTAGATTCGCTTATCATTTACCTGAATAAACCGAATGCATGTTTTTATTATCAAATGGAAGATCATTTGATTTGAGAGTACTAGGACCAAAAGAAATAGATTGGTGCAACCAAATTAGAAAATTTATTTTGGAAATGATTCCCTTCCTCATTCTTCACCTATTACTAATAATTCCCTTTCCTCTTCTCCTTGTCCTAACATTCTTCCAATTTTTTTAGGAGAGTCTACCTCTTCTTATAAAGACATAGTTATGTCGAAAGGATGAAGACTTGTTTAAAAGAGAAAAGATCACCTTCTTCCTCTTCCTCCACTCCCCACCCATCATCATATCAATCCACTTATTCATCTTCTAAATTATCTATTTGGGAGTCACCTTCCCCTCCTCATCATTCTTCTCCCCAACCTCATGCATGTGACTCCTTAGCCCCCTGCTCTCTTAACCATCAAAGATCAAGATATCCTTATTCCACCTCTAAAGATCATGAATACAAAGAACATAAAGCCTTTCCTTAGACTCATCATAGGTCTAGATCTCCTAAGGACCGTGAATGCAACATACAAGTTCTTAGTCTTGACAACAATTGGAGTGTGCTAGCCCATAGTGACGATTCCACTTGTGATGTAGCCCAAAAACCCTTAAGAGAAATTACTCAGAAGATTCACAACAAAAATGTTACAGAATTCAAATTCTTCATTAACTTCTCCAACTTACTCTGCCTCTACAATGAAATAAAACTCCTACTTATTACAATTCCGAAAACTACCATATTTGGCAGATTTTCAAGAAAAAAAGATTTTTCCATTTTTGGTAATTTTGAAAACTCATCCTATGAATCCTAATTTTCCCAAGAAAATCTCCCAACTAAGGCAAGAAAAATTTCCAACTAACCCACAAAATCAGAAAAACAATTTCAGATTTATTACAAAAAACAAAACTCAAAAAACTGGAAAGAAATAGAAAAAGCCAATTTTGGAGGTCAAGATGAAATTTCAGGCTCCTAAAAAAAGGTCAAAAGGGCCACCAACAAAGCTAGTTGAGTTGGAATTGCCATTAACTCTTCTTCTCAAATCTTCCTGTAAAATTTCAGCCAAAACCCACTTCCGAGTCAAAATTTATGACCCTCTGAAGCTCCTGCATCAACTTGTTGGTGTAATTAAATATTCCTAATTACACTTTACTTAAGTTTACTTACGATAATTCATTGCATAGTAGTTTGCATATGATACACTTAGGAGTTTGCATCTCATTTTAGCACATGATGTAGGAGAATTTCAACTTTAGGTGGTGATAGTTGTCATCTCATGTGTGAGATCCACCTTTGGTGGACATGTGATTCCACCTTGTGTTGTTGATAGGTTATCATTTGCACATCTCCTAGTTATTATGCATTGCCTATTCAGGCACGTCTACATTATACTTAATTGTTTTTATATCCATTATTGTTGATCAATATTGAATCAATCACTTTATCATATCTTTTGTCTCTCTTGTGTTATCTATTGAGCTTCTATATCTTGGCATTTTTATTCTTTGCCTTAGGAAAATTCTTACACCAATAATCCCCACCATGAATTGCAAACTCCTTTCTTACAATGTCAAAGGGATTTCTATCCCTCATTGTAAATATAAATTCAAAGAAATGATTATGAAGTAGAAGCGTGATGTTTTTTTCATCCAATAAGTCAAAAAAGTAACATTAGATTTGAGGTTGGCTTACGTCATGTTTGAAAAGATGCTACTTTCTTTCATGGATCCCATTTGGATGATAAAGGAGGTGTTTCCATTGGAATTTCATCATGGATTCCAAAATTTTTCATCGACCCTTCCCATAGTTGTGTTTGGGTTCTTATCATCATAAATGGATAGCTCATTGGTTTTTTCTCTATATATGCTTCCAACTTATCCAAAGAGAAAATACGTCCTTGTGACTGGATGTCAAATAATTTTCCCAATGTTGATTGGATTCTAGGTGGTAACTTTAATGTGGTAGAACATTTTCATGACCATGATTGGAATAGACCCACTAATCAAGCAGTTGAGATGAATTGGACAAATAGCTTTTTTTTGTAATTCCTTATATGTAGTTTATCATATTCACTATAAATTTTCTATTCATTCAAATACATGGTAGACCTAGTTTAATTGTAGGATGAGAGGAGATAGAAAATCAAGAAAACTGGAGAGATTTTATGTTTCTCTCAGTCTCTCTCTGATTGAAGATCCTCTTGGGTTCTATGTTAAGGTGGATCTTTATTATACCCTCTCGGATCACTATCCAATTATTTGCAACATTGGCCTTTTCGAAAATTAAAATATTGACACTCCTCTCCCATTTAAGCTCAATGTTTCTCACTTAAAAATTTCTATTTTCCTGGCTTCCCTTCAAGGAATTTGGAATTCTCTCCCTAAACATGGTGAATAAGATTCTTGGATTGACTGGTGGCGTGTGACCATTACTCAATGCACTAATTTCCTTTGCTCATTTGGAAAAAATAGATTGGCAAAGAAAATGTAAGGAAACATCCTTTCAATGGAAATTTTCTCATGCTAGAAAAATTCTCAATGCTTATCCTAGAAATATCAATCTACAAGATTTCATTGCTGCTATTGTATTCCATATTCATAAAATTGATAATTACAAAGGTCAAGCTAGGTTACATTTGATAAAAGAAGGAAACAGGGGTAATAAATAATTTTTTAATTATCTCAATTATAAACACAAGAAAGAAAAAATTGTCGCTATTAAAGATGAATATGGGTCTCTTCACTTTGATCCGTCTAAAATATGTTACTAATTCAAACAATTTTATGAAGAGATTTTTCAAAGATAATCAATGGCTAGACATACAAAACCCCCTTTAGGATATGGTTAGAGGTTATATTCCTAACCAAATAGATGTTGATTATAGAAGATATGTAGATAAAACTCTCTTTGGAAGAGCTAGAAAGTACACTTCTTTATGTGGCCCCATATAAAACTCCAGGAAATGATGTGCTACCTATGAAATTCTATCAATTCATGTGGCATCATATCAAAGAATATTTTAACTGTGTTTATCTAGAAATTTTTTAAAAATAATCTTTAGGCCCAAGCATTAATGGAGGCATAATCAATCTTCTTACAAAAGGGAAAAATGAGGATACTATCTCTAGTTGACATCCTATAACATTCCTGAACACTTCTTACAAAATCATAATAAAAGCCTTAGCTATTATAATAAAACATGTAGTGCAAGAAATCGTTCAAACTAAAAAAAAAGCTTCATTGCTGGAAGATATATTATCAACAATTCTATGTTGTCTTGGGAAACTTATAAATGAGCTCAATAAACTTGTCAAAATGTTATTCTTATTAAAATTTATTTGATGGAGTTTTATCCGTAACATGCTTCAATGGATAGGATTTGGCCCTAAAATATGAGCCCATATTCAAATGTTGTTCGAATATGCCAATGCATGAATCATTATCAATAATATGATGGCAAATCCATTTATATTTTAGTGATCTATTTTTCATGTATTCCCTCCAGCTCCTTATTTATATGTGTTAATAACTAATGAACTTGGCTATATGTTGCAAAGGGAAAATCAAATGAAACTCATTGCAGGAATATCCATTCATCAAAATATTGTTTTTGTTAATTCCAATTATGCTTATGATAGTTTATTATTCTTACCAAATTTTGGAAAGAATGTCTCTAAAATATTGGATATTCTAGAGTTATATTGCATTGTTTCTGAATCTAAGCTTGCTCATGATAAAACTGAATTCCTGATGATACAAGCTGGGCCTATCCCTCATTGGATTCCCTAGGAGTGGAAGTTGATTAGACATGGAGAGATTATGTGGTACCTTGAAATACCATTTGGTCTTGAGGTTCCTCTCTCTAATATGTGGCATTGGTATCTTAATAGATTCGAAGATAAACTTTTTAATTGGGGTAAAAAATCCCTCTCTAAATTTTTTAGAAGTCTTATGTGGGGATTTTAATGCCATTTCTGAGTGCAGTAGAGAAACAGGGTGGTAAAGGTTGGATGAGACAAAGTCACATAAATTTTTTAGATTTTATATAGGACAATGGTTTAGTGGAGATAAATATTTGGACTGGAGTTTTTACATGGAAAAACCGTCGTAATGGTTTTCTAAATATAGTTGAAAAAATAGATAGGTTTCTATTGGCAATGTATTGGGAGGTTTCTAATTGGCTATGCCAGGCCTAGATTCTTCCTCTTATAGGCTCAGATCACCTTCCAATCTTTCTCCATGTCCAAGAGGATGGGAATCTTGAATGATCCCCATTCAGGTTTGAATCAATGTGGTTAAGGATAGATAATTTCCTTGAGTTAGTGGATAAGTGGTGGAGGGACGCTCCTCCAAGACTGGGTAATAAAGCTTTCCTATTTTTCAAGAAGTTGTAGTATGTGAAGGAAAAGATTAAGATCTGGAACAAAGAAGAGTTTAGAAACATTTTTGTGGAAAAACTTTCATTGAAAGATGAATTGAGTAACCTCAATTCCAAAATTATTATGGCTGGGATGTGTGAAGAAGAATATAGGATTGAGAAAGAACTTACTAAGAAATACAATGAAGTTTTGGCAAGAGAAGAGATTTTGTGGAGACTATAGGGAAACTTGGTTAAGAGAAGGGGATAGGAGTACAAATCTTTTCCATAAATCAGTGAAGTTTCGTAGAGCCCATAATAAGATCTTTTCTGTTAAAAATGTTGATGGCCTTATGTTATAGGAAAAAGATGATATTAATACTGCTGCAGTGGATTTTTTTCTCTAAAAGCTTCATGAAGGACACTTTAAGTAGAAATATTGATAAAAATATTCTTGACATTATCCCAAGCTATATCAATGAGGATCATAACAAAATTTTGATGAAGGATATCACCTTTGAGGAAGTGAAGAAAGCCATGTTTAGTATGGGTGGAGAGAAAGCCCCGTGTCCTGATGGATTCTCGACTATCTTTTTTCAAAAAGCATGGAACATTATTGGTAAATAATTATGGGAAGTGATAGAGGAATCTAGAGTGGAAGGTTTCATTTTGAAGGACTTCAATAATACTTTTATTACTCCCACACCTAAGAAAAATTATTGTCTCACCTTTGTGGACTATAGACCTATAGCTCTCTATACCACAATTTACAAGGTTATTACTAAAATCATGGCCAATAAACTAAAAGGGATCTTACCCAGTATTATTTCTCAGGAAAAAGTGGATTTTCTCCTAATAGATCCATCTTTGAATGGATTATTATTCACATGAGGCCATTCATTCGGTCAAATCTGTGAAATTAAAAAAGATGATGATAAATGTGGACATTAAGAAGGAATATGATAATGTCAATAGAGAGTTCTTGGTTGATGTTATTCGAAAGTTTAGTTTCTCTAAAGATTGGTTGAAATGGGTTGGAAGTTGTATTAATACTCCAAGAATCTTAGTCTTGGTTAATGACAACCCTCAAGGTTTCTTTCAAACTTTGAAAGGTATTAAACAGGGAGACCCGATCTCCCCTTTTATTTTTACCATCTTAGCTGAAGTCCTTGGTAGAATTATTACTCAATAGAGGTGTAATGGAAGTTGGAAATGGATCAGAATGGCTGAGGGAATTGAAACCCTATCACATATCCAATTTGTAAATGAAATTTATTTTATGGGGGAGGTAGATCTAAGGGAGGCAAGATTGATCAGAGCGACTGTTGATAAATATTGTGCAGTTTCTAGATAGAGTATTAATTGGTTAAAGTCATAAGTTTACTTCTTTAGTAGTGAGCTGGGGCTCAATGGTGTATTTGCAGGATATTGGGAGTTAGATTAGGTAAACTACCAAGAAAATATCTAGGTGTTCCTCTCTTTGCAGGAGCGGGCGGTTCTAACTTATGGAAAGGGCTTATTGATAGTTGCATTAAAAGACTGGAAGGTTGGAAAGGTAAATGGATTACTTCTGCAGGCAAGATTCTCTTTTTACAATATGTTATTTCCTTAATTCCTATTTATTCAATGAGTTGTGTCAAAATACCAAATAAGGTTATCAATTATCTAGAACAACATTTAAGAAAATTATTTTGGAATGGGTCTAATTCAGATGATGAAATTCCCCTTATTTCATGGGAAAAGATTTGCGGATCAAAGATGAACGGGGGTGTGGGCCTCATAAATTGGCAGTGGACTAATCTTGCTTTAGGTGCAAAATTAATTTGGTGTGTGTATTCTAATCTAGAGATGCTTTGGGTCAAAATTCTAAAAGCTAAATATATAGACAGTGAAGATAATGATAGAATAATGACAGTTATAGATCCACCTATAGGTTCAGCTATTTGGGATTTCATGATGGAATGCAGACCTATCACAACCGATAAAATTTCTTGGCTTATTAGGGATGGAAAGAAAGCATCATTTTGGGAAGATTCGTGGAATGGGCACCCGGATTTAAAGGATATTGTTATTTTCAAGAGGTTAAAGACTTCTTTGTTAATTTTTGGGGTGACAAGGTGAGTGACTATATTGATGTCAAAGTGACTTCCCGGGTTAGGAAGTAGGCTAGAAGAGTATTGAAAACTTGTGAATTTCAGAGTATCATAAATCATTTATGAAGAACTTGTTCAAAATCAGAGAGGATACCTTTTCTGTCCAAAACAAGACAATCTCATTTGGTGTGCAAAAAAAAGTGACAACTACTCAGTTAAATTAGGCTATAAGTTAAAGGTAGTAGAAATGCCAGAGGTGGAGTGACCCCATCAGCTCTTTTGGAGTAGAGATTGTCTACCAAAGATAGGCTCCTTTGCTTGGTTAGCTACTCATAGGAGAATTCTTACAGGAAAAGAAGGAAAATGTATTACTTTAATGGACCTACTAAGTTTGTAATGTTTGATATGGCTTCTGAGGATGTGAATCATCTATTGGTGCAATGTAGAATTGCTAAGGAATGTTAGGATTTTGTTAGAGGAAAGCTAGGATGGTGCGAACTAATGCAAAATTTGATGAAGGAGGTATTCATTGGCTGATCTATTTTACAGAGAAGATATACTTTATCAACAGTATGGAATATCTCTCCCTCCATTGTGGTTTGGGAGATTTGGAAGGAGAGAAATTAGAGAATATTCCAAGATAAGACTAAAGTTATTGATAGAATTAAGGAGAGAATAAATTTATCTATTGAGGAGGTGTTGAGTGCCTCTACTGCACATTTAAATCCATATGTCCCTTATACTTCCAAGGATAAAAAGATTCAAATTGAATGGCCGAGGGTTAAAATCAGATTTGTGAATAAAGGGTTAGCCAATATGAGTAAAATAGCTAGGAGTAAGATTTTTAATTGGAAAAAACTGGATAATGGATGGTGGAAAGTGAACTTTGATGGAGCAGCCAAAGGAAACTTGGGTCCATCTAGAGCAGGGGTTATTGTAAGAGATTTGCTTGGGAATGTTATTGCATGTTCAATACAAAAGTTAAAGGAAGGAACCAATAATATGACAGAAGAAAAAGCTGCATTACTTGCCATTAAGGTAGGGAAGAAATTAAATTTAAAAAAGATTTCTTTAGAAGGAGACTCTTAGATTATTGTGCAATATTTACTGAAAGGAGGGATTATAGCATGGCACCTTCAGAATGTTATTAGCTCTATACTAGAGGAATTGAAATTTTTTGACGAATTTAAAATTGGACATATAAGGAGAAGTGGAAATGCAGAGGCAGATGTGTTGTTAAAGTGGGCAAATTCCTTTGAGAAAGAAGAGGAGTTGAGGCTGGAGTTTTTTAAAATATAAAATAAAACACTAAGTATTAGTTAGTATTGATATGAATTTATTTCTGGCCAACCTTACACTTTTCCTCATTCGTGTGTATTGGCGGGGATGTCATTTCTTGATACATTTATTCTTTAATTATTGTTTTAAAGCTTCATATTGAATTCAAAAGTCATGTGTTGCATGAGGCAAGTTATGTAGGCAGTATTTATGATGATTACCGTCCAATGATAATTCCATTTAATTTGTGCGAAATTGACCCTAGCTATTTGACCCTATTGGAGAGTGGTTTTCAATAGTGGGTTCCAATACAGTCTTGTCAATAGTTTTTCCAGGTTTTTCCATTTTTGATCCCCAGTTCTATAAATGATTAGAGAGTTGAAGGGAGTTGAAATGTAGGACTCATTTTTTTTTGACACAAACAAGCAACAAAAAAGCTTCAAAGGCCCAATAAGCAAAGAAAGAATGAAAGGCCTGTTGAAAATCAAGGACCAGGAGGTGGTCGAAGAGGCATTGATGATTTTAATTAGGAGACTAGTTTCAAGAAAGGAAGGTGAAGCATAGAGTTAACCTTGATGTAATTTCAATGATCATTGCTTGGGCATTAGAAGCGGGAGAAGAAACGATGATGGTGGAGAGGATAATTCAAGAAATGTTTGAGGAGGAGTTGTTAGGAGGCATAGAATTGATTTTGGAATGGGTCATCCTGGGCATTGTCTTGGACTACTCTGAATGCTTTGAAGATGAGGATGAGAGCAGTGTCTATGATTTTGTGTCTTTTTTGAGGTGGTGGGGAAATGTGGACAAAGAGGATTATCATGTGAAGATGTTTTGGGCCTTGGAGAAACTCAAAGAGAAAGTCTTGGAGCATGAGGAAACCATGGAAGATAGGAGAAGGGTCTTCAATGTCCCTATCCAGAGGAGGAAAAGGGGAAAAAGAGGATGTAGATAAAGAATGGTAAACCCCAGGTAAAATTTTGAATTTTGAAAAGCAATTTGATAAAAAAATTGATATTGTAAATAGTTCTAGCAGGGTAGTAAGAAATGAAAGCTACATATGTAAGGAGGAAACCCAAGTTTTGGAACATTGATGTCATGCAGTAAGCGAGGGAAGGATCACCTGAGAAGACATTTTGAGATTCAGTAATGGGGTTGCGTAAATATGCAAGATGGTGGGAAAATAATTAACATTGGTTGAATCCCTCAAAGAAACATAGAAGTGAATGTCAATGATGGTTGAATTTTTGAACCATTCACATGTGCGTGCATGGGAAGAGACAAAGTTAGTTGAATCCGGTGACTGGTGGATGTGTTTTCTAAATAATGTTTTTGCAGAAGCTGATCCTTTACTTTATAATGCTAATGTTTTAGATGTCAAATGTTTTTGTAGCCAGTTATGTCTTTAGATCTTTAGTTTTTCTTGTCATATGATATTATATACACACTTGAAATGTATTCACATGCTTTATACTAATAAAAATATTACTATTACCGACCCAAAAAAAAATCCCTCTCTCTAGGAAGTAAAATCCAAGTGGCTAAATGTTTTTCCTTGCATCTCATGTTTACTATTCTCCATGTTGGGTGCCCTCCAAAAATGTTTTTGGGGACTTAGTCATGATTATTCAATGGTTCTTGTGGACTAAATGAGATGTTAATATCAAGTTCACTAAAAATTCTTAGACTGATTGTATTCAACCCAAATGCAAAGGATGGTTGGGGTTAATTGACCCAAAGACTCAAGGGATTTATTTAGAAACTAAATGGCTTATTTGAGTTGTAAAAGGAGATGAGCCTTGGAAAATTATCATACAAAATAGAATTAATCTTGCCTCAGTTAAAGGTAAATGACAGGAAGTGAGCTAGTTAGACAAAGTCCTTAATGCATATTTTTTATCCGTTAAAGCCTCTTCTTATTTCCAATCAATTTGTAAGGCTTGATCATATACCGACTATATTCTAAAGTGGAGGGACACCTCACTTCAACATTGATTTAGCTTCTCCACTTTGTCTATCTGGTGGAATAAACATATTCTTTACCATGGGCTGCCCTTGGCTTTAAACTTCTCAAAACAATCTTATTTATTGCTAAGAAAAGGAATCAATAAGGTTGGTGACCTTTGGGATTTTATAACACTAAAATGGTTACCTTGACATATTGTTAAATCTAATTTTAAGTTGAGTGATAAATTTCGATCATTTGTGATTTTTTTCCAATCTTTGGTGCCTTTGGAATTATCTATGAAATTATGTAGTTTCATTGAATGCAATTTTTTTCAAATATTAGCTATGGTTATCAATTTATCCATTCTTTTATTTTCCTTTAAATAGATATATTTGCATTTTCTTCCCTATCCACCCTTGAAATATTGTTTAAATATAAAATGAAAGTAAATTTAGCGAAAAGTTTTGGGAAAAAATCTTTGCTCAAATATGGAAATCAAACATTAATATTAGGCTAAATTAATGAATTGGAAGATTTTACATTTCTAGCTGCTCATTGGCAACACATTGAAGTGTATAACGGTCCAACCCATTAATTGTTCCTTTTTCCAGCAACACGAGGATATTACGCATGGCTTTTGGAGCTACCAATTTGTTAAGAAATAATGAAATTATGTGTATCATGATTTGACAACCATTTTTGAACATAAACTTAAATGGAAAGAGGCCTTTCTTGGGACCAGTCTGCATTATAATATTATTGTTGATGGAGTTCACATGTTATTTTATTACATTTATGGAGAAACATATGTACAACAATCTTTAATAATATTGATGGTAGTCAACATGAATTTTGCAGTTTTAAAGCTTTACTCATACATATTTTATTGTACGACTTCTCTTTTCTCTCGATTTCAGGTAGAATCTTGGAAGAATTTTAAGGTGGACCTCCAAATTCAAAAAATAAAATGCCAAGCAAACTTCATGTTCACTAACAAGAAGCTATGTATTGCTCAAGGTTTAAAGAAGGTTGTCATGGCACAAAGCCTATGTTCCCCTTTCAAAGATTAATTATTGTTTCTTCTATTCTCGTCAATGTCCTTGTTGGTCTATCATCTTTGTATCATTTTGTCATGGCTAGACACCGTTTCAAGATATCATATTTTTATATAGTCTATGCTATAGAATCAAATTTATATTTGTCACTGAATCAAATTTACATTGTGGAGGAGAAGCAATTCAGATTTGAATTGTACTTGCTTGTAGTAATATGTTCTTGTATTAATTTTTAGTTTATAGTCATGTTCTTAAGCAACTATATATGTTCCATCTCTTATAGTCTATTAATTGTCTCTCTTTTTTAATCTTTTGCATTCTTTTACATTTTGTACATATGGATGACTCAAGACCCCCAAGGAATACATACATCTTGTATATACAATAAATTATCCCCTCATAAGAAGGAAAGATGGAGACATGATATCCCCCCCATAATGAAGAAGTTCCAATGTTGATGAAGTGTACCTACAAATAAGAGATAATCCAATGCCTACAAGTAATATGTCTCCCCTTAGGAAGAAATAAATACATCAAATGATGAAGAATCCAATCCACGTCAAAATGAAAGGGGGAAGGAAGTCCCCAAGTATGCACATTTGAAGACTGAATAGGCATCTCCAAGCTCAAGCGATCCATCACATCATCAAACTAAACTATGAACTGTGATAAACCAAGTGAAGGAGAAGAATCATGAATGCTAATCTCCAAAGAAGGTGAAGAAGTATCTTCAACTCCAACTATGATGAAGCTATCATCAAAGAGATGAGAAACCCCCTCAAGTATGTCTCCCAAATATGCAATATGAGACTCAAAAAATAATGTTGAAATGCCATCCAAGTAGTCATCCCACACTACAAGATCTAAAGCACTATGATCATCCTACTGAATAGTAGAACTCATGTCGAATGAAGCAAGATGTGGAGTAGGTAGGTTAACACTTGTCTCAAGAACACAATGATTAAAGTGTCCAAAGTTTTCCTCACATACATCAAGAACATCATCATCATCATCGTCAACAACAAAATATGAAAAATAATACAAGTGTGATGCATGATCAACAACTCACATAGCTATAACATCTCTAGTCCCTATGTCCCTAATGTAGACATGATTAAGAGAGAAATCAACAATTTCACCTTGTGCCCGATGATTAGATAAATAGAAAGGAGATTAGTGGTCAATGATGTTACAAAAAGAACATCATTAAATGTCCCCTCTCCCATAGGAATAGAACCCTTCCCACAAACCTTCATGTATATGTTGTTACCCATCAATATGTTAGGAGAATTACAAGGCTCAATAGAAGAGAAAATATCCAAAGAAGATGCCATATGATGTGAAGCACATGAATCAAGAAGTCATTTACCTTTCTCAAGATGTGTGGAAGACAATAGTGCTTGACCTTTACCATTATCCTTGGATGATGATGTAGATGGAAAAACTACCAAATGTGTAGAAGGAGTAGACACTAATGAAGGAAACTTAATATTGTTCTTTTGAAGAATGTGAGTGAGCTCATCAATCTTCTTATGGAAACATTTATACTCACCATGTCCTTATTTTTTTACAATATGCACATGTCCTCTTCTTCCTTCTAGATGATTCCTATCTTTTAGAGAATTTGGATTCTAAAGGATGTTGTGAAGGAGAATCCTCACCTTTCTCATGAGGCTTAGGATCCTTATGTTTCTTCTTTCCCTTTCCATTAGAATCCTTTGGAGTGAACTCATTTGCAATAAGTGCATGATGCTTTGAAGACTTCAATTGACCAATGTGTGCCAACTTTTCTTGTTCCCTTATGAGTTGAGATGCAAATTCATCAAGAGAAGGCATTTTGTATGTACCACCAAGAGCATCCATAGTAGCATAGAATGTAGAAACAAAAATTGAATATTTAATACCTAGATTGGAAAGAATAGATAATATTAATTTATCATCATCTTTAGTAACCCCACAAGTAGAAATATCTAATCTAATTGAATTGAACTTAGAGAAAAAGCCTTGAATATTGTCAAAATTACTTGGATTTAGAACTATGAGCTCATTCTCCCCTCTGAATTTTCTTATTCTATCAGGTTTACCAAAGAGTCCCTCCATGATTATCCAAGCATCACAAGGATGTGTGCAAGATGCAATATGATAAAGTAAATTAGGAGAAATGGACAATCTAAGAGAGCC
This sequence comes from Thuja plicata, assembly GCA_018584345.1. Taxonomy (NCBI): domain Eukaryota; kingdom Viridiplantae; phylum Streptophyta; class Pinopsida; order Cupressales; family Cupressaceae; genus Thuja; species Thuja plicata. The sequence goes on along the minus strand of MU227458.1, from coordinate 1,906,326 downwards.
AAGTGTTTTATTCCTTTCCTCAAACAATTTTCTCCTTTCTGCAACACCTCTAGCTAGCTCTAGATCCTGTCCAAAACATATTCTATGCAATCCAACAATTAACAAATAAATAGATATAGATTATTTCTATTCATTATAGTTATATGGAGTGAGGATTTTGACTTTTGAAAAATCCATAATACAACCAAAGAATGGCATAAAACAATTGATTATTCCTTCAAATCCCTGATGTGAATCAGAAAACATAATCTAAGGATATTAACCAAGTGCATATATAGCCCCAAAATGACCTATTTTTGAAAGTGATATTTCCACTCAAATCACTGCAAACTAATACCAGATCTGAAAATTAGATAAAAAATCATGCACTTTCAAAAAATTCTACCTAAAAATGATACTGTATGTGCCCAAATGAAGCTCTGGAAGTTACAAAATGCATAATTAGATAGGAATAGTCATGAAAATCTGCAAATTCTGATCAATATGACCACCAAAATCTGAAAATAATGCTACCACTAGAAACTTTAGGAAATTCTACCCCAAATTAAAAAAAGCTCAAAAGGACAAAAAATGAGTAAGATATGAGAATTTGAAGTTAGGCTACAAAACCAAAAACTCCAATAGTACAAGTTAAGAAATTTCAACCGCGATGATGTCAGAAAACCCACCGCTTAAAATTGATGATTGTATGATTGTCATAGAAAGCCAATAACATTTAGAAAATGATGGTCGTATAGACGTCAATTTTAACATTACAAAAATCTGCATGGTAGAGAAAAAAGATTATCCTTGCTAATTGGGCGCTGATGTGGATATCATCTATACTACTGACCAAGGTAAAATGACATGGTAGTTTGTCCATGTACTTGAATGTCAGAGGGTCCTACGGCTAATGTGGCCACCCTAGTGGCAGTCGACTGGGTTGCAGTGGCGGATTCAAGTGGCAGAGGGGTTGTGCGGTGACGGTGTGCCTCCTTTTTGTGAAGAAGACCCTACGGTGGACTTATTCGAAGCTGATGTAGGTAGTTAATTATTGGTTTGGACACTATCCATTGGCAAGCTTTGACTAGAGGAAGAGCTATCAGAATGGGCAATATGGTAGCAGGTGTTTTGTGGGTCACATGAACTTTTAGTCCCACATCAATGGGTATTGTGGAGGCTCTGCCTTTTTTATATGTCGAAGGTTACAAATATTATTAAAGCAACAACCATAGATATTAATGCCGACCATGAGAAGGATGTCACTATGTAGAATATTTGCTGGGAATGTTCTTCATGGAGAATATTCTCTTCTTAACAGATCCTGTAATATCGCCTGTAGAAAAACACTGATGAAATAGGGGCGCCAATATGGCCCCAAAGAAATATTTTTCCAGAAATAAAAAACTATGAAAATAAATTACACGTAGAAAATAGATTTTATTAATCAGATTAGCATGCCTTCGTAGGTAGGTCATATGAGTTGCTTGTGCATTTTGTTTTGCCACAGATTTGACTTTTGCTGAATATGGGTGAATTTATAGTTGATTTTCACTAAAATAACCTCCCAAACATGATGGCAATGTCAGATCTGATCCAAAATGCTCCCACAAAATGATGGTACTCAGATCTTAAATATTGACCTCCAATGCATGCACTAAGAACTCTCTAAATAGGCTATCCAAGATGCTCCAATGACTTTGATACCATGTAAGAATTTGTAAATAGAAATGAACCAAGGATCTAGAGGTCAAAGAATAACACAAAGATAAGAGAGATAATACGAACAAGAATAAAATGTATTCTCATTAATGATGAAATATGCAAATAGGAGATATTGGAGATGATTTACAATGTAGGTGTGCCTTCTTATATAGGCAAGGCAATAAGAGACAATGATAAGGAGAAGATAAGTTATCACCCACACAAGGTGGAATCACATGTCCACCAAAGGTGGATCATCCTCCATTATGCAATGAAGTATGTGCAACATGTGGAGGATGATAATGTGATATGCACATTAAAGGTAAATCTCACACATAAAGTGGAATGAGATAACAACTATCACCACCTAGAGTGGAATTCTTCTACACCATGTGCAAATATAGGTGCGAACTCCTAGGTGTCTCAATGCCAAACTACTATGAAATGCATTATCCTAAGTAAGCTTAAGTAAAGTGTAATTAGGAATATTTAATTACACCAACAAACATCGAGGCTATGGAATATAGTATCAAGTTTCTTCATACACAAGAGAAAATTCATCCTAGCATGTGAATGAGAGCTTGAAAAGTCAAAATGAGAAAAGATTTCGATAACACTACCTCATTGGAGAAGTATTTATAGGATGTACAGGAGGATGTTCTCTCCCTCAACAAGCTTTAATTCTCCTAGATATTATTATTATGTTCATATCTTGAATTCCCATTTTGGGTCTTAAACTATTTTCAGGTTGATTTTATGTTGCACATTATTATCATAGATTTATTTTTTAAAGAAAAATGTTATAATTCACATGTAATTTATACAAATTATATTTTTGTATATGCTTTATTGTTGTACCTTTATTAAACAAAGTCATTTTGTTGTTATTTCTTGTACAACAGTTTGGATAATTTACAGAAACCAATTTTTAATCCCCTCTATTAAAAATGACAGTATAGTCAAAATAAACTTTTCTTTGTTTATTTTATTACTATTACAAGTTAGGGTTTAAATTATTTTTTATTATATTTTTTATAATGATTTCAAAATTATAATATAAAAAATATTCTTTAAAAATAAATTAATTTAAAAGTAAAATAAAATACCCCTTTACATTTTTCCATCTTTTTGTATATTTGTTATAGTTTAAATTTTGTTATTTAAAAAATAATTTATTTCTTTTATTTTTAAAACTATAGGAAAAATACAACTCTTTAAGAAAAAATAAAGCAGTTGAAAAAATATATTTTAAGAAATAAAATAATATATGATGTCATTGAAATAATCTATTTTTAGTAAAATCTTACCACTATTTGTATATTTACGTACTAAGATATGTAGTGAATAATTATGTTAAAACCTTGAAACATGTAAAATATCTAAAGAGGCATGAGATATATTGTAAAATTACATGGTAACATTGACGAGAATTGATGTTAAAGCACTTAGGTTCATAGGCAATGCAACATTCCAAATTATTATAATCTAGTTTTCATGTCGTGTCAAGTTGTAGTTATTAGAAATATGGGCAAGATAAATAGAAGTTGCAATATTTAAACACAAACAATACCATCCTTCCATTAAATACAAATTATATATATATATATATAGGATTTCATATCCTATTTTATAGGGAACCTCTTGAACTACTTTCCTTATCGTGTTGATTTGTTTTAACAACTCAACATTTGTACCACTAATATAATGAATTGTTAAATAAAATTTAAAAAACCTAAGAAATATTATATGCATCCTATAAATGATGCAATATTTCCAACACCCCCTTATCTCATCATTCTCCAAATGGTGATAGCGGACCAATAATACTTGATGACCATGTCTACTAGTTCATCATAAGGTATGAGTAGGGGCATAAACATATACTCACGAGAAGCAATAGTAGAGGTGGCCTCACTAAACTCATTATACTTTCATTCAAAGATAGAGACAAACACATCTACCCATGGAACTAGGGGTAGGGACTAACACAATTATCTAAGGTCTTACATCAAGTTTGGATAGGGACAAACACATTTATCCAATTTAAAGGTTATGAATAGGGGCACACACATCCGCTCATAACAATTATGATTGGGAACAAACACATCAATTTATAATCACCAACTCTTGTGACTGGGGATAAACACATCCAATCATTTATATTATCTTGTGAATGGGGACAAGTACATGGATTCACAAATAACAAACAATGGTAATTGAGAACACAAATATTCAATCAATTATATCATTTTGTGAATGGGGAAAAACACATCCATTCACAAATAACCAAGAAATTTGATTGGGGACATACATGTATAACCACAACATAAAAAGTTTCAACATGAAGCCCTTGTTGTCACATACACAACCACTATTATAAATCATTACCATACTGAACACAAATGATATGAGATGGTTATTGCTGCCACCTAGAAACTAATCTTGGCTTTAGTCATTTTGACATTGACGATGATAGAGAAATGCATGCAAAATATGAAATCTACTCAAGCACAACCATAAGAAAAGAAATCATAAGCAATCAATCATCATCTAAGAGAACACTTCTTTATGAAAATACAACAAATATGTTAGAGAAAAATGAAATCAAATGTCTTCATAAAATACTTAATTATCTTATCCCCCTATCAACCTAGATCTTGTTTATGAATGAAATGTGGGTGCTCTCAGTTTTGTAGCACAAAGAAAAAGAGGCTATGGTGAATGGAGATGGTTAATTAATCAAGAAAATGATAGTGATGATAGATTGATGTTGATAGTAGAGAGATAGAAAGATGATAAGGATATGATATCAAGATAGCAAGATGATTGTATGACTAGATATGAAAGATAAGCTTAGATGATATTAGATGCAATAGGGTTTCAAAATGAGGAGAAAAGGTCTTTGATAGAAACCTCATGAAAAGTAATTATTGAGATTAAGAGGTGATAAATGAGTGGCTAAGATTAAAAGGGTGGTTAGGGTTTTGGTAGGAGTGGAGTTTAAGAGGAAAAATAAGTGAGTAGCTAAGATTAAGAGGTGGAAGAGATATGTTGACTTTTCAAGGTGCATTGAACCTAGACACAAGCTAAGTGGAAAATGTCAAATGAAGAGACAATTGACAAGTGGCACAAGGATAAAATTTTAGGAGTTCATCCATGTGAATGCGTGTGATTGGTGGAAATGAAAAGAAGAGGATTAATGAATTTATGAAATAAACAAAGGTGTTTATTTAATAAATAGAAGAAATAAGCTATGATATTTAATACTTAATTAAATAAATAAGAATTTATTTAATTTTTTAGAAAGAAAAGACTAATGATTATTTAAATAAATAAATAATATTTATTTAAATAATAGATGAAAAGACTAATGCATTAATTAATTAAATAATTTTTTAAAATTTAATTAATAGAAGAAATTTGCTGGTTTCATAAGGATATTTTTAGGTGTCTACAAACACAAGTTCATTTGTCACTAAAACAATTTCGCAACCCCCATCACTAGTGACTAATGAGAGGTCTTTGAATGTCCTCCAACCTCCTCTGCCCAGAGGCTCATTTCATCAGTTGTTAGAAAATAATATATCCTCCTCACTTGATGTGAACCTTTTACAAGGAGTGTTAGGTACCACTAGTCATACATTCCAATTGACACTTATTTTTAATTTTTTAATTTTAACACTTTTACAAATATGAAAAATGGACCCTATTTTAAAATAATATAACTTGACTTTGACAATGTGCAATTTTATTGACATTTGAACTATGACACAAAATATCTCCACAAAGACTAAAATTTTAAAACATAAAAATTAACTTATAACGGTAATTGCCTTATACTATGAAATTTGGTCCAGAAGCTCGTTGGGTGTAGTCATTTTTCCATATTGAAATAAGGATTGTGCTTGGAGTAATACTTTTTTCATACATTCTCTCCTCTTTTGTTTCATTTCATCAACTTGAAATCAAGCTCATCAACGACATATTATCAAAAGTCATATTATTCTTCCCTAAAATCTATGAGAGAAATGACACCAAGTTTGAAATGGTGACAACATTTGTGACCAAATCAGAGAATTTTCTTCCTATTTGCATGGATCTATTTTCCAAACAATGATAAACTGGTCAATTGGAGGTAGCATGGGAGCACATAATATCCACTTTATCACTCAAGAATGCACACAAAGATCCCTAAGCTCATTGCACCACATGCTTGTCGATGCTGTGGGGCTTTGTTTGGAACGATACACAATATTGGAATAACCAACATTGATTTTTGATACCTTAAAACCTTCACTCTCTGCTACAACCCAAAAAGGGTTTGGCTCGCATTTTCACTAGTTTCCAACAATATGTAATAAAAAAGAAGACATGGTAATAATGCACAACAAAAGAATGAAATAGCCACCTAGTTTCTCTTAATTTTTTTCCTCTAAATGTACAACAATGCATATCATTCCCAAAGGCCTTAGGTCTAAAGAAATATTCTATTTGTATAAATAAAATGATTTTCACAACTATTGTAATGACATTTACAGAGTGAGTGTAGAAGATGTGAACATCTCGACCAAAACTCTCACATGCCACACTATGCGACACATACTATATCTTCCATTTCTCTTACCAAGAAAATTGGTGCCTAACTTAACAACTATTTCCTAGGAGACACTCAAGAAAATTGGAATTAGAAAGGAACAAAAGCATAGGAATAATTTGCAAGTTAATTTTGTGATAGATCCCAACAAATAGAGCACATGTAATGCACTGTGACGAATCCAAAAAATCATTCAAGCATGAAAGTCTTTATATAAATACTACAATGAGATAATTTTGTTGTGAACATGCTAATGGATACTTCAGATAAACTATTTCAATAGAATATCAAGCCAAAAATCTTGAGTCAATTCTTCCTAAGTGGAGTTTCTTTGAAGAACCTCACAAGAACATAGTCCTTCAACTATATAGTATTTGGCCGAGTTATGATAAACAAATGAAAAATATAATTCAAACCCAGGTAGAACCCTTTCTCTATCTTTTTGAAATTTAACATGTTATTTCCTTATGATTCCAATCCCCAATGCCTAAAATGACTCCAAAGAATCTGCGATTAATCTTAGAAATATGGATATAATCCCTATATCTAACTTTGATACTATATTAGAAATATGTACAAAGATAGATTAAAGTTGCAATAGTTAAACACAAACATTATTGTCCTTCCATTCAACACACACACACATGCATGCACACATGCATGCGCGTGCACACACACACGCACACACACATGCACACACACACGCAGATTCAAATGCACACACACACACACACACACAGACAC
>MU227458.1:1881128-1899127 GCA_018584345.1 Thuja plicata | reverse complement strand
ACGCACACACACACACATAGACACATGCTAACACACACACACACACATGCACACATTTATGCACACACACACGCACATGCACACACACACACACATGCACACACGCACATAGGATTTCATATCCTATATTGAAAGGAACCTCTTGAACTACTTTCCTTATTATTTTGATTTGTTTTAACAAATGGAAATTTGTACCACTAATATAATAGGTTGTTAAATGAACTAACAAACCTAAGATATTTTATATGCATTCTGTTTCCCCCCTTGGGTTTAAGCCTAGTTTGTCCATGCTTTGTATTGGTTATTTCCCGAGTTCTGCCTCTAGCAACTAGGGCATCATTTGAAGAATATCCTTGAGATGTCTTTTTCCTTGAATATTCAGATATTATTTAGTAACTAATACATCTTCAAAACCCAAATTCCCACTCGGTCCAAAATTATTGAGAGTCATAACTAGTTGATCCCAACTTTCAAACAAGGATATAGTAATATTGTTGCATTATCTTCATCAATTTTCACTCCCATTGAAGCCAACTTACTTGTTAGTGTGTTAAAATCATTCAAATGAGATGTGATAGATGAATTATCACACATCCTCAAATTATATAGCTTCCTTCACAATAGATTTTTTTTCTTCCAATGACTTCATCTCATACAAATTTGTACGCTTATTCCACAATTTATGAGTAGATTTCTCCTCTCCAACATTGAATAGAATTGAATTTGCTAGAGATACCTGGATTGTTTCTCTATCCATGCTATCAATGCTATTCCCATCTATTATGCTCATGTTTTTAGGTTTTGATGCTACCACATTAAGAGATCTACCACATCCATTCTTCACCAACAAAGCTTGAATTGTAAGCTTCCATAAAACAAAATTGGAACCATCAAAATTTTGCACCTCAAATTTGGTAACAAAACTTGCTATCATTTCTCACCTCTCAAAATAAACTACTTCTACAAAAATTAACTCACTCTAATATCAATTGATATCCAAAAATTATAGAGAAGAACAACAACACATAACTCACAGATTTATGTGGAAAAATCTAGTAATATTGTACCATGGAAAAAACCATGAGAGAATATATTTTTTATATTATTTCTTCAAAATTTTCATAGTTAAAATAATCTCCAAAATGTACTTGAAAACATTACTTCAAGTAGCATATAACAACTAAGTTGGAGAGTCCTAATTTAAGACAACTTACTAAATATAGTATGACTCGCACAACCACATATAGATGAGAATAAATTATGAGTCAACCACATCTAAATGAGAATACATGACAATTTCACATCCTAACGCCTACCATCTCCACGATCAACCACTAAGGTAGAAACCAACAATATCCCAGGTGCATGAGCAGTCATCACAACCACATGAACTTTGCTTATGTTTATAAAGGGGAGAGTCAGATATAAAAGCCAAAAAATACTAACCTACTAGAGCATATGGGACTAATGTCCTTTCATAAAAATGCATTTTAACTCTCAAAAGTGCAAATGGGATCCATGTGGTAAACAACCACTTCACTTGTGAGCACAAATAACTCAGACTCTCTAGTTCCATATCAATAGTTACACTTTGGTAAACAACCACTTTACTTGTGAGCACAAATAACTCAGACTCTCTAGTTCCACATCAATAGTTACACAAATTATATATAACAAATTCTAAGCTATAAATTGTAAAATAATTATTTCTCACCACTTATGGGACTAAGTACGCGATGCCTCCAACAAACTCAACAACAAACAAGCCCATGAAGACACATCGTAAACATCAAACCTTAATTATTTTGACCTTTTTCAATTCCATGCCATAGAAAAAAACTCACGAGGAGAAAATGTTACCCTAGATAGATAGAAAAGGTAGAGGTTTAGGGAAATCTTAGTGGGATAGATAGAAAATTCCGCAAAATATGAAAAACCTAGCTAATGATGCTGCACAAAAGAGGGTAGAGGTTTAGGGAAATCTTAGTGGGATAGATAGAAAATTCCACAAAATATGAAAAACCTAGCTAATGATGCTGCACAAAAGAGGGTAGAGGTTTAGGGAAATCTTAGTGGGATAGATAGAAAATTCCGCAAAATATGAAAAACCTAGCTAATGATGCTGCACAAAAGAGAAAAGAGAAAGCGAAGAAGTCTAAAACCTAACAAGTATTGGTTTCTTTGATCTCAATTATCATTGTGTTTGTGGAAATTGAGGATTCAGAAAAAAAAAACAACAAAAACCATAAACATCACAATGCTTTTACAACGGTTTTTCGATGTATAGCAATGCTTACTATCCCAAGAAATGCATCCCATCTACGACTTCCTATCAAATGACCAACCTTCACAACATTATTAACATGAATTTGCAACTGAATAAACCATAGGTGAATGCAATTTATCAAGCCTAACGAAGAAGGGCTAACTACCATAAACTTCAACTTCCTGACTACTAATGAGAACTAGTGAAGGAAAATGAGACCGCAACCCAAAGGATTAATAAGCTCAATAGAAAAAATGCATAGATATGCAAACAAAGAAGTAACATATGGCTCAACTAAAACCAATCAATACTGGTAAGCTACAAAAGGGTAGGCATCAACAAGGATGGTGAAGAATCTCAAAATAGAAAGAAGAGAAAGTCAAATGGATTTGATACCATGTTGAAGCAAAGCTCTCAATCTATTAGATCATGACTACAAACAATTCCGCAAAAAGAGAGAAATGTTATGATTCACTAGGTAATGATTAATGATATTGAGATGTTTCACAAATGTCCAATACTCTTCTTTATACTAGAAAGAGGTCAAAAAATGAAGAGCAAAATATGAGACACGTGTCTTAATGAAATGAGAGAGAAGGTATGAATAACCTTACAACTACCCAAAAAAACAAGATGTGCCTGATTATTAATAAAGCCTAAGTAAACTTGAGCATACAATACATATTAATTTACTCCAATAGAAACACACATTGGATTACAAGAAGGTGACCTTTAAATTAAAGTCCTATTTTAACCATAATCATTTAGCAATAGTTTATCTATGAAATATTAATCAATTTGATGCTTCACATTCTTCATGGATAGGAGTTGAAACTTATAATCAATATATTATATTTCTCAAATTATTATCTTAAGATACATATATATGTTTCTTCTAAAAATATGATGTTCCTACATAAGAATTTTTTAGCGATATCTCATATAAAATGATGTAGGAGCATTCAGGTGCATAGACAATTCTACACAACCAAAAAAAATGATTTTTTCTCCTTGGTTCAAATTTTGTTGTGCTTAGTGTATTTGATTGTAGGTGAAGTTCTCCTTCATTTTAAATCTCTCTTGACACAGATTATTTTCTCACTTAGTTTGTTTTTATCTTATGCTTTGTGAGTTAAAAACCAATGTCTAGGAACGGATGAACATTAAATACACTTTGTTGGAAATGAAAAAGTCAAAATTTCTCAATCTATTTTAGCTTTCAGTGACCCCACAAGTTAGGAAAGATAAATATTGTACAACAAGGCTGGATCAAAAAGTTTGGCACAATAGAACAAAGAATTGATGGAGAATTTGAATAACATCCTGATTTTGGAGATTCCCACACTCAAGTTGGGATTGTGGACAAAACAATATTTTTGGAGTGAAAGGAGAATAACACATCTAGGCATGGTAAAAAATTTGAGAACTTGAAGCAAAAATTGAAGAGAAGCTTGTTGCAAGAAAAGTGAGAGTTGCTGCAAGAGTTGCTAGAGAATACTTGGAGAAGTTAGCATAAAATATTTTAAGTGAAATATTCATGTCTATGACAAAGTTTTTTTTTTTGTTCATATTGGAAGATGGTTTTATTTCTTATTTTGATGATGCTATGACATAGAGCTTGGTACAAATCTTAATTCATGTGGCTTTTCGTCATCTCATCTTTAAGAATGCACAACTTACATATTTATTTATGTATGGTGTGTCATTTATCATAACAATGATTTTCATTATTATTTTTCTCTAATTTTATGAATTTAATAGTCTAAGTTTCTTGTGAATGAGTTTGTTGCAACACTTGAAAATCTTTTGTAATATTAGCACATATAGGGTGAGGTAGAGGAAGACCATCATTAGGAGAAGATAATACAATGTTTGTGGATATGTTGAGAGGAAAATGACATGATTTGACGCCATTGAAATATAGAGGACTACCTAAAGAGGATATTAGTAAGGATCAGTAAGAGGTCCCAAAAGTTATAGATGTGGGAGGAGGAGATACAAATGAAGATAGATTCCTTCTATTCCTATCAAAATTGGGTATCAAACCAATGATAATTACAACAAGTTTTAGTGAGATCTTAAGCCTAGAAGAACTCATTTATTGGGTTGAGAGATGGATAAATATGTTGATTGAAATCCATTGAAGACAAGAAGGTAAAGCGGGCTTCCACAAGGTTAAAGATGCATGCATCCTTGTGGTATAATAAAATACAAATTGAAAGATAGAGGAGAGGTAAGGAGAGATAAATTCATCAGATAAAATGGTAACTAAATTAAAGAGTAAATTTCTACCAATAAATTATTCAATAAATTAAAAAATTTGAAACAAAAATATTCAAGTGTTATGGAATAGACAAATGAATTCTAATAGCTTAGCATTCGGGCTGGACAAGTTGAGGATGGTGAGGAAAATGTGGCAATGTATGTGAATGATTTAAGATATTAAATTCAAGATGAAATCAAATTAGTAGTGGCGATAAAATTAGAATAAGCTCACTGATATGCTTTAAAAGAAAAAAGAAAAGTTAGAAAGAAGAAAATGGGGTGACTTTAGAGGAAGAGGATGAGTAAATTTTGGGAGGGGAGCCAATAAATGAAGGATAAACAACCTAGTCACAAACTAATTTTGGCTCCAACATTATAGGATTACAATATTTTCAAAGGGGAAGAGATGGAATTTAAAGAGAAAGAGGATGATAAAGAAGAGAAAGGCGATTTTTAGAAGCTTGTTTCAATTGTGGAGAGATAGGCCATAGGGCCTTTGAGTGTCCTCAAGCTCAACAAGTTGGAAAATACTTGAAAGGCATTCACTACAGAGATTGAAGTTGAAAAAGAACCAATAGAACCAAGTCTTATGTTGAAGAAAGTACTTTCAAAACCAAAGAAATAAAAATGATAAATAGTACAAAGGAGGAGTTTGTTCAAGACTATTTGTAAATCATAAGGGAAATATTGCACCATAACTATGGACATTGGTAGAAAAAAAATTGACATCTAAAGATATGGTAGAGGAATCGAGTTGGAGAAAATAAAACATCTAAACCCATACCAAGTTACTTGGTTACAAGAGGGACATCAACTACTAGCAAGCGATCAATATTTAGTGAATTTTCAGATTGGTAATTATAAGGATGAAGTCATGTCTGATGTAATTCCCATGAATTCTTGTGATATTCTTTTAGGTAGGAAACCATGATTGAAAATATATACATGATGGTGAAGAGAACACTTATACAATAACTAAGGATAGGAAAATGTATGTTATGAATCCATTAAAGGAAAATAAACAGGAGGTAGGAAGAAATGTACAAGTATGTATGATTTAAAATAAATATATTTAAAAAAAAATGCAAAGTGAAGAAGAATGTTTTAATTTAACTCTCGATTCAAAATATGTTAGAAAATTAGTTTGTCTTGTTAAAGATATTAAAAAGGAAACCCAAATGGAAGATGCACTAGTTGAAGATAAAAAGGGATCCTCATACAATGGGAAATTTGGAAGAATATAAGGAGGTTGTTGCTAAAACACATGTTTCTCAAGGCATATGTGACGCCAAACAAGGAGTTACAATGGAGGATAAAGAAGTAAAGTCTAATTTGTGAAATTTTCTTGATGCAATTAATGTGCATAATGTGAATGGATATGAGGAATTTGAAAGGGATGTTGCACCCAAAGAGGATATTCTAAGGAAAATTTTGGTTTATAAAATATTGTTAATGTTATATGAAGGGTGATTTATATGTGGGTAAAATGGTAAAACAAAAAAGTGAAGAAGGAGAAATGAGAATATCTAGTAATATGAGATTATAGAAGGGCAATGTTCACTTTGTTGAGGTATAAAAAGAAGGTGAGAAGAATTTGGTAAGGAATGATAAATATATATATTTTATTTCTACAATGCTTATGATGATGCCATCAATGAAAATATTGAAGATGAAGGAATAGTGTGAGAAGATGAATATACACTGAACTCCATTTCATGAGAGGAAAAAAGAGGGAAAGAAAATTATGAAAATAATGGAAGTAAAGAAGAATGGAATGTAAAATTAGAGAAAGGAAGAATAGGTGGATTAAGGGATAATACAACATTCTCGAATGTTATTGAGTTTCTTAACTCATAAAATTGTCTCTATTCAGTTTATATTTTTATGTGCTTTGTATTTTTTTATAGACTAATAGTAGCTATGAGGTTGCACCCTTTGTATTAAGTATATATAAATATTACATCTGATTATCTAGATAGGTCCATTAATGGACATGATTATGCAACCACCAATACCAAAAAAAAACCCCTTCCCTAAAACACCATCCATTAGCAAATAGAGTACAAACTAGACTAGAGCCAACTTCCAACAATAAAAAATAGTGACCTTAACAAACCCCTGTAAGCTAAGCTTCCAATGGTAAAATTGAGCAAACAATATATATCATATGTTGAGAATATACTTAAAGTTTAAAAAAAAATGTTAACCCTACCCAACTTGGATAGAGCACCTAACCTTCAATTTTTTGATGCCCTCATTTCACACTGGCCAATCTATCTTTGAAGATGAATTTTGGACTATAATTATCATGGTCCTCCAATACCACCACATCCTCTTCCATTTTCATAACATCCTCATTACCACCCTCTTCTACAATATCCATAGTAAATTCAACCTCATCCTCTCTAGGAACCGTCAACCCTTTTTCATTGAGATATTTTTTGCAACCATGCACCTTTCCCTTATGGTACCATCCTCAACACCATTTTCAAGAAAACCACGCCCCTCTTTCTCTCCAGCTTCCTCCATGATAGAGCAGAAGGGTCCAAGGACTGTATTAAGAGATATTTGGAAACTTACCTCTCATGGTGACACACAACATGTAATCTATAGGAAAAATAATTCTACACACTAAGTCCACATTTTTTAAGACATCATCCAACTCCTAGGCAATTGATGCAAACCAACCTTTTGTACATGGTTTTTGTAGTAGTCTACACTCACCCACATCCAACACAATTATAAGAAACATCATTGAGACATCAATGTTGATGATTTTAACCTAGGAAGTCATCTTTAAGCACCATATTAATAGTGTGAATGATCAAACAATAGCCTAATTTAAAAATCCCCCTCAATATATTGTTTAAAACCTCCCCAAGGAATGATTTTTTTTTTCTCTTTTTTTGCATCCTAAGCACAACCCCATTAATGGCACTCTCTGTGAATAACCAACCATCTATCTAGGTGATTCACCTATGCATTATCAAGGGAAAGATGAATTTAAATTATTCTAACATGCTTTAATCTCAAATTTTATTCAGTTAAACTAAATAAACCACCTTCAGGTAAACACCACTTGTCCCTCGTCATTAACAAAAACTCTTATAATATTAAGAAATCAATTTTTAATTAGAATCCCAATATTGAAATATAAGAGAGAGGACCATCTCATCATCAAAGGTTTTCATAGTAACCCTCTACAATGACTAGTATAAACAGGGACCCACACCCCATGGACTAGAAAATGGTTAGGGTCAGTAATAAACTAGCCACGTTGGCAACATGGGATTTATTTCACTTGTGGTGCCATCACATCACACAATATACCAAAGAATACTCATATCTCTTCACCTCTCCAATCACCTCTATTGAAAATACTCAATCATTATGATGTCACTCAACTCCATGTGCAAGCCACCCCCCTTCCTTATAGACTTAAATGCCAACATGTTAGAAGATCCCCATTTTTTCTAGTTTTCTATCCCAATCATGTCCTTCTTTGAACACATGAAATATTTTTAAATTTCCAAATTTATTAATCATCCTCTATATAGGTTCTAACCATTTATTTAATTGTTAATTAGGATTAGGTTCTTTGCAGATCACCTTAATAGTTATCATAATGCCTCCTTCCAAATGCAACATGTTTTCTTTATGTTTAAGCCCACATTTTAATTCCAGATATGCTACTCTAAAATTTGTATTGTTATTAGCCAAGATTTATAGAAAATAATATTCATCACTAAAAATATTACCTATGTGGTAAATAACCTCACAACTTGCACTACTTGGGCTCATATTCCCTGTCAAAGCTCCATTAAAGTTGATCTTCATCCATCCTAACTCATAGGCACTTTGGAACTTATTCCTTATTAGGGATTGGTAAGAAGATTAACCTTTCTTAACCCAATAACAAGGGTTTTTTTTTTATAGGTGAAGTTCTCTTTCATTTTAAATCATCTCCAACTCTCTAGTTTGATTATTCAATTTGGGAAAATTAGTTGACAATTGCACCTAGATTATTTGCTTGCATTTTTTTAACCCACATCTAGGAAAGTATGGACATTGAATACACTTTGTTGTAAATTAAAAATTTGAATTTTATTAATCTATTTTGGGTTTGAGCAGTCCCAAGTGTCAAGAAAGAGAGATAGTGAAGAACAAGGTCAGATTGGCAATTTTTACATGGTGGAATAGAGAACTGATGGAGAATTAAAAAAGAATCATAATTTTGGAGATTCCCACACCCAAGTTAGGATCATGGATAGAAAAGTATTACTAGAGTGAGTGGAGAATCACAAAACCAGCCTTTGTAAATAACTTAAAGAACTTAAAGTGAAAATTGAAGAGTAGTTTGTTTCAAGATAAGGTATTGCTTCCAAAAAATACTTAAAGAAGTTATGATATTGCTATTAGGATTCAACTCTGCAGTTTATGAGTCAAACTCATTGACCCACATTTTATGAGTAGTGGTTCACAAGAACCCATATCTCATGAGAATGAATGGAACACTTAGCACTCATTGCATCTAGGTGATGCTCACAGGGGTGAAGCACTGAGCCTTCCTGAGACGTCACCCATCCCAGTATTGCTCCAACTCAAGCATCTTTAATCATGGAGTTGTTGATCTCACCTCTTTGTTTTTGTCCTTTTTTCCAAACCCACTAAAAATATGATGGAATTATTATGATCACCCTATAGTTATGTTGCATTTAGCGTGATCAATATCATGACATATTTAGTTTACAAGTATTTTGATCAACACATTCAGTCTCATTCAGTTTGATATCATTTTCATATAGTTTAATCAGGTTTATATTATTCGGATTTGTTATGACAATTTAATTTCATTCATGGCATTGCATTATCTTTCAGATAATTCAATTTGACACTAAGTCACATTGCATCATCTTTAAGATAATTCAGTTTTACACTAAGTCACAATGCATCATCTTTTTAGTTAAAATGAAATAATAAGGACTTTTGCATTTAGTGTTATTTAAAATGCATCATTCATATTACTTGTTTATCATGAGCATTATGTTGTCCAAATAGTTTTTAACATTATAGTTAACATGTCATTATGTCATGGTATGGGTATGTCTGGTCTGAAGTACTATAGAGGATGAGTTATGGCAGAGAATGCGGCCCAGTTATACCCTAAAACCCCTGAGGAAAAATCCCTCCTAGTGAAGCTGAGTGGAGATTTCTACCTGTGTAACCACATGAAGATGCTCTGGGGGAAAGAAGAAAAGGCCTTAATACAATAATTCACTCTAGAAGGCCTCTATAGTAGGGTTTATAACTTCCATTTTATGATGATTAACCATTTTAGGTATAAAAGGAAGATTTATTTTCCCTTTACGTTGCTGGAATATTTAGGCACGAACATCATGGAAAATAGGAAAATCCCTAAGAAGCCAATTTTACATGACAAGCTAGTTCTGCTCATCTATGATTATGATAATTTTAAGTTTCAAGATCCTTCCCCGATGACTAAAAAGGGAAAAGACAAGAAGGGTAAAAGACCTCTCATGACTGAGACTAACCTTGCCAAGAAGAAACATAAGAGGAGCTCTAAAACTGAGAAGGTTGAGGTGGCTAAATTCCTCACTGAGGAGGCTGGTATGGACGTTGAGGATGATATGATAGTGCTTGAGGAAGAAAAATATTTTTGTGTCTCCTCACGCCAAGAAGAAGCAAATCAGGGAAAAAGGGGATGATGCTAGGGAGTATACTTCAGACACAGAGAGTGACAATGGTGGTATTGATAAGCCTAGGGATATGGATACTGAAGACCCAGATGAATATTATGTGCTGGAGGAGGAAGGTAGCAAGAAGGATACTAAGGAGAACAAAGGTCCTGTTAACCCATGCCCTAAAGTGACTGAGATTTCTGCCATACCCAATGCTAAGGAGAACCCAACCATTTTGTCACAGCCAATTTTTGAGTCAGGAATCAAGACACAGAACGCTCCCATCTCCATAGTTTTAGTGGATTATGAGGACTCTATGATAAAAGAAGGATCTACATCTAGGGTTAACTCTAAAATGCTGAAGATAAAAGAAAAGAGATTAAGGGTCAAGAGAATGGTGAGAAGAAGGAACCTGTGAAAATCTAGGAGACTAATGATAAGAGAAAAGTGGTGAGTGGGTTTATGCAGGCTGATAAAGACCATGCTGATATAAACATGCAGATGAGCTCTTGTCTTTTAAAATAAATAAATGATATCAGCATCAAACAGTCTGTGCTCGAGGACAAAATTGATAAAATTTCCCTGTTTATGGCCAAGCCAAATACTCCTAAAAATGTCAACAATGTTTTTGCTGGGGAGAAGACAAGGGGCTGATGGAAAAGTTGGAGCTTAAAATTAATTATGTGGTGAACTTCTATTTGTAGACTACTTCAATCCGTATCAAATGTATAGAGGAAACCATCAAAAAGATCATGAAGCATAATTATGAAGGAATGAAGGTTACTATTGATAATCTGCACGCCCTCCTGGCTGTGCTGGAGGGTAATTCCAACCCTGTTAATGTTGAAGATGACGATGATAAAGGGACCAGCTCTGCTGGTCCTAGCTCTAGGACTAGAGCAATTAATAAAAATAAAAAGGTGGTCAAATCAAAGGATATTGAGAACGTCAGGGATTCTATCCAGCAATATGAATTGCTGAAGGAGGACACTGTTGATCTTATGAAAAAAATATCTTAACTTGTTTTTCCTATTTTTTCTATCAGGTCATTTTTTGCTGGATGTTGGTGCCAGGGAGGTGGTGTAATGTCTTTTTCTATTTCCCCCAATAGTTTCTTTTTGGTCTATGCTTAATATTCCTATCTTCTATGCTTTTGTAAAGGGTTATGATTCCCTTCAAAAATAGGTTTTTTCTTAATAAAAAACATGTCATTATATTAAGGTCATATACATATGATCATCACTACATTAGTGATTGAGCATTTCTCATAAGTTCAAAATGTGACAAAAATGTTTATGAGGTAATATTGATCTACATCTCATATAGAACCAAAATGGTGACCATGGCAAAGAAACATTAATGTGCTAGGAAGGCCTTTTGGTTATCCCCCTAGGAGAATTTGATTTGTTACATTTTGGCGATGTGATAAACACATCACTTGGTAATTAATGTGGAATTAAGGGCTTCAAAATGGATGTCATTCATATCAGCATGTAACACTTAATTAACTAAACATATTGGTGGTTTTTGTTTTTGTAACCCTAGCTCTTTCAAGCTAGGGCATCACCCATGAAGAGTACAATATGCAGAGTTGGTTGTTTCTTAGTTTAGAATGGAAATCACCATGAGTTTGGAAGTTTGAGTAGTTACTATTGAGAAGAAAGGATGTTAGATTGGTTGTAAAGCATTTTTTGAGCTACAAATATCATAGGATTTTTCAGATATTTTTGAAACGATTACATTCCAGGTCTTAACGTTTCATATCTTCTCTATTGTTTAATCTTTAATCATATTTTTGTCTAAGGGTTAAGGATTTGAAATTTTGTTTACATACTTACATGTTTTTATCCTCATGAGTTTTAGATCATGCATGTCAAGTTTGTCTCTATTTCATCTACATTCACAGGGTATTTTTTTTTGTTATATGGGTTTCACTATGTGAGTCATTTATATGTATTTTTGACATATAATGTTCGAGGGTATAAATCCTAGTTCAATGTATGAATTTTTTTGGCAAAGACATAGGGTACACAACTATCATACATTCATGCTTTGTTACTGTTATATTGTATACTTTCGTCATATGTTTTTCATGTGTGGTGAATGTCATATTATACTCGTACGTGTGTTGGAAGTACAACAACTGGAAAGCAAGATACTAAGATGGGGGGGTGAATCAGATCTTCAATCTCAAGCACTTAAAATAAATTTATCCACATTCATACATATATGAATTTAATCTAACATCAGATAGCATCCATAACATCAAATATGTAACTCACAACACATAATTTTGGTAACCTAGAAACCCAAATAGGTAAAACTGGGGTGGGGATGATACCCACAAGATCTTCACTACTACAACAATAAAGTGTGCCTGTTAGGGCTACAAAAGTTTGATTACAATATGCAATCTACCTGGTTAAAGGTCTATTCTGTTAAGAACTACAGATCATTACAATCTACCTTGTTAAAGGATTTCAACTTACAGTAAAGTAAGCACTCAGATAAGAGATTTGAAATGGTCTGCTAAAACCACTCTGTTAAGAGATTTAACTTGATACACCTGTTAGAATGTTCCAAGTAGTGATCCTTCATTATGCACTCAGATACTGATGACAAATCTTCTCTTTTCAATAACCTCTGTGATCTCTTAATCTGATATGTCTTTACTCTGCTTTTCACTGCTCTGTCATTCTGCTTGATCTGGGCTTCTCCTCAAAATTTCTTGTTGTTCATCTCACATGAACATACAACCCTTCTCTGTATATCTCTTTCTTTCTACACACTCTCTAATTTTAGGGTTAGAAGCCATCTTATTATATCTTTTCAGATCTGGCGGCGAGATCTAGATCAATGATCAAGATCTATTGTTTATACCTCCAATGCATTCTGATTTCCTGATTGGCTTCATGCCATGCGTGGTATAAAAAAATTAAATGTGAATTAACTCAGTAGATAAATATTAAATGCATACAAATGTTGGCTTAGATCTCATACAAGTTGGCCTTAACTGATTACATCAAAGTTTGAATTAATCCTAACATGTATGCAAAAATTGTTCTGCTCAGCACAACACATCTCTGACGCTCGACACTTAATATTCTACTTGGCTCAGCATGATAAACTCGACAATCTGAAACTTGCCCGGGAATGTTGCTCAGCCTTGAATGTTTAGCTCGGCCACAGTGATAACCAACTAAAACTGCCTAATTGAATGAATAAGTGTGGGTCACTAATCATCAATAGAACTTAGGGATTAACAATCTCCCCCTTTGATATTAGTGGCAAAAATACACTTATCATTACAATTCATTCTATTCAAAATATTGCCTAAGAACATACTGTACTCCCCCTAGGAATATACATCATACTATATACAAAAGTTTACATAGTATACATGCTTGCCAAATAAAATATTTACACATGGATACCTATTCTGATCTCCTTTAAGCTGTATCCTTCTCAGTCCTGTTATGAACTCCTTCAGTTTCCCCCTTGTTTTTGTCACTGATAGCTGGTGGGGTCAGGTTATACTTGTCCAAAAATTGTTTATGAAGTTGTAAGGTAGACTCAAATGTAGAGTCCCAACTATCCTTGACAATTTTCATAACCTCTATTTTCACTTCTAGCTCAGCAACTAGACTTACTAAGCTTTTTGCAGTTGAGAGATGAGAGTCTCTCTTAATCAATTCATTTGCAGATGAAATTAATTTTTGAATGACCTCCAGATGAGGTATCAGACTTGTCTGAATAGTAATCAACTTGGTCCTAATCTGACCATCTTCAGCCATGAGCTCAGTATCCTCCTCTGTGCATAAGTCAACCTGTTAAAATGTAAGGAGCTAGTGCTAGCATCCATACTCAGTGAACTGCCAGTTGACTTAAGGTCTAGTTGCAATTTCTCTAGATCCTGTTGATTATCCTTTGTGAAGAATTCAACATCAGATAACCTCTTATACAATGAATAGACATTTTTTGCAACCCCTTCTAAAGTTTCTATTTGAGAAGAAAGTTTGACCTGTTTAACTGCAATCTCTCCTGAGATTTTGGCAAGTACCTTGTTCTCAAATTTCCTCTCGGACCATTGCAATAATTTCTCATTGGCTTCAATATTGTCATCATTTACCTTTTTCCCAATGTGAACTAACTGTTCAAGAATAGGGGCTTGAGGATTCTCATCCTCCATGTCAAAAGCCTTTACAAATATGTCTTTTATGTCATGTAGCACTTGCTTTTTCTTTTTCTCCCTTTGAAGAGTCTCAATCTATTCATAAGACAAAACATTGGGATCCCATGGTGGAATCACAATAAATTCATCTAATGTGACATCTAGAATTGGAGACTTCTTCCTCATAACATTCCTTCTCTTGAATTCAGGTGAACTACTGCTCGGCTTAGTTTCTACAATACCTTTTCTAGAATCAGTAGTTGACACCATTGCATCTTTAAGTTCAGTCAAAATTGCCTGCTGATCAGGCATACTTCCTATCTTAGTTCCAGTGGGAGTTGATGATGTAGAGTGTGGTAGATCAACCAACACTTGCATTGCCTCTTGTTCTTTAGGCTCACTATTAGTGTATGTTATCTCCTCACTACTATCTAGTACTGACTTTACAACCTCTAAAATAGGTGAATGCTGAACAATTACCTCTTGTTCAATTGTTTTCTCCTTTTCTACTTCTTCTGTACTCTTATCTTCTTCAACCTTAATTGCCTTGATAGGTGAATCAATATTTGAGTCCCTCGGCTCATCTTGACCCTCGACATCTAGATTGCTAGAGTCATCAATTGTCACATCAATCAGACTATCAGTAGTCAGATCAACAGTGTTAACTATCTTAGATTGATCTTGTCCATCTGTCTTAGTCTTCTCAGACTCAGTTGAAATGTGAACTGTGGAAATCTGTGGTACAAGAGTAGATTCAGTTTTGTTATCCTTCAGCTCAAATGTCCCTTCATCAGTTCTTGTTTCTTTTGGAATACCCAGTCCAAAAAATTCCTTCCAAATTCTAGTACTCTATTGTACTATCCCTTCAATATCATTCTTCAAGATAGCATAACCTCTCTGTTTAGGTAGAAATTTTTGCTTATACTCTTCAACAAATTTTTCTCTCTGCTTCTTGGTTACTTAACCTGTAGGCTTGACACAGCCTTTGTTGCTAATTTAGTCCTTGATCCAGAACTACTTTCTCCAATCTTCTTTGCATACACTTTTGTCTGTTCTACTGGTGAAGTGGTGACAAATGCCCTTATCCTTGGACAATTTTCCCTGGGAGGGGTAACCCTGGGTTTTTCTTGTCTCGGCTTTGTTACCTTTGTTACTGCTGGCATCTTCCCTTTTACTTTTGTATTGACCTCTTCTTTAGGTTCACTCACTTCTACTTCTTGTTCCTCTGATACATCTTCACCTTGTCTAGTAGATATGTCTAGAGGTGCATCCTCGAGCTCTTCATCACTTGGCAAGCCAACCATCTTTTTCAGGTTTTTCAAAATCTTTTTCCTTTTCCTTTCCATGGTTCCTGCCTTAAGATTCATCGAAATCTTTGCCTTTGCTTCATCAAAATTTCCAAATCTTTTAGCTTTAGTATCAATCTCCTCTATTAGGAGTGCTGTGATAACTACTGATACTTAATGAATATTAATTTCATAGGGAAATGGCTCCAGCCATGATACCCTAGGTGTTACATCCTGAATATATGTGTAGTCTGTATCTACTAAGAAACATATCTCATCATAGTGCTTCTCCACGAGTGAATTGGGAATTTTGGTCCTCAACCTCATTCTCTTTTTGAATTCCACAAAATAGCTTCCCATTATACTATTGAAATTACTTCCCAATTTCTGAATACATTCACTAATATGTAAAGTGATGGGTCTGTCCTTTTTCCATACAATATTTCCTAGAGTAGGAAATGACTTTTGTACATAGAAGAATATACATATTAACAAAGAGCCAAATTTACATGATGAGCTTTTGGCTTTTTTGATTGATTGTAAGTTCTCGGCTAGTTGTGTCAACTGCAGCTCGAAAAGGTCACAGGTGTGATTATTTTTCACTATCTTCCATGCCTGGTCCATTTTTGTACATGGAACACTATCCAGTCAGCTCGATTGATAGAATTTGTGAGAAATCACTCTCACTCCAAAGTTAAGTTCCAAGTCTATAATTGTAGATATAGTCATTCCCCTATTGTTCCAAAATGCTCCAATCTTAGCTGCTATCTCTTCTTTGCTTTGGTCTCTCATAGTCTATTTTTAACTAATAATGGGATGCCCAGTAACTCTATGAATAATATCTTTTGTTATCTTTACTGGTCCATTGTCCAGCCACATATGAATATTATGAACTTGGCTTAGGACAACCTTAATCCATTCATCCTTGAATTCTGTCAGAAAATCTAGGGCACGAGTTAACCCTTTCTCGGCTAGATGTTTGAATTAGTCCTTCATAATTCCATTGTCACACAATTTTTCATAGGAATTTCTCAATTCGGTATTGTCCACTTCGCTAATTTTAAACATATAACATGACCTAACATCGTGAATCATAAGTACCTTTGGTGAGATCGATGAGAGGGCTCCATTTAGATCACTCAAAATTTCACTTTCTGGAACGACATGAAAGTTTGGTGTTGTGCATGCATCACTCCTTACAAGCTTAATTTGATTCAAATCCTCTGCCATTCCCTTGATTGGTGTGGAAGAACTTACAACCATAATCTCCTGAGGTTAGGGTTTGAAAATGAAGAATAGGGTACCTCGGCAAGAAAATACTTTGCACTGTTCAACTTAGGGTTGTCGATGGCACATTGACAAAATTATCGAAACAAACTTCACTTAGATCAATTCTGAAATTTCTTCAATCGCTCTGTAAATGCTAAAAATCACAAGGTAAAAGTGAATAGTAGACCGTTCGTCCATATATAGACTTGAAAGGTCAAGGTAGGTAAGCATTAAATATTTTGCCCATTAGGTTAGTGCAAGCCAACTGTCATTGGCCGACTAACACAACTTTCATACCGCTCAGCTTACCACACTCAACCATCACATGACTTACTTAGCCAACCAACTTGGCACCTATAGTGTGGGAAACTCTTCTCGACATTTGTCACAAACATGTCCTGGTACGTCTTATCATATGCAAATATGGACGTTGACACATTTACATATTAGGAACTAATGTAAGATTTAAAATTTGAATGTAGTTCCTTACATACCTCTATTGCTTAGTTGGAGATGGTGTGATCACCTGATCCATTAGATTGGGTGACCTCGGCTTCAGTGTATTCACTGTTGCTCGGCTCTGTTTTCTTTACCCATGTTCGATTCATCTGTGCTCTTACTTCTTCAACAGTAGGAGTAGGAACTCTTGTCCTCCACTCTCTCTTAATGTGTCCTATCTTCAAACAACTAAAACAAACTAAGATTCCATACATCCAACTCTTAGATTTCCCTCTGACATGTGTCTTTAAGCAGTCTTCAGGTGCATGTCCATATTCTTCACTGTAATGGCAACTCTGTCTAGTATTATAATCCCAGTTGTAAGTGTTGCCACTCTTAGATGCTTTTGTTTGTGTCTTTGATGTCCATTTCTGTTTAGCATTAGATCTATAGTCTTGTGCCTTATGACCATGTTTCAGACACTTGTAACAATAACCATTAAATCTTGGTTTGGGGGGTGCATCACTTGCTTCAGCCCAACATTCATGTGCTTTATGTCCAAATTTATTGCAATTAAAATAGTAACCATTGAACTTAGATTTAGG
>MU227458.1:1862715-1876470 GCA_018584345.1 Thuja plicata | reverse complement strand
GAGAGAGAGAGAGAGAGAGAGAGAGAGAGAGAGAGAGAGAGAGAGAGAGAGAGAGCACCTGGTAACATGGGCAAAAAACCAATCTTTTTTAAAATCATTATCACCTATTATGTACACTAAATCTTTATCTGGATATATCTCTGCATATCTCTCCCATAGTCCATATTGCCTAAACCTGTTCCACAAATTCAAATTCAATTCAATGTAATATCTTATCAGTATCCTTATTAGATTTCTAAATAATTTGAAATCACTATTGTAATATTTTTATAATGTGGTGAATAATATTAATTATAAAAGAAGATAATAAATCTTAAAATATTATTAAGAGTAAATATAAAAAAAACCAACATCAAAATAAAACACATCTAACCTTAGTAAAAGAATAAATTAGATTAAACAAAATAAAAGGAAAAAAAAATACTCCAAGAAGATAATAACTAGATCAACAAAGTAAAAGAAAAATCAACCAATCCATCCATCTCCTATATATTACAAGTGACAACATTATTGGATTTATCTGTTTTATGTATTAATCTCTATATACGATTTTTATAATGTTCTTTACTTTTAGGAATAGTTAGTTGATAGTTTAAAATATTGTAAACAATTTTAAAATTTTCTTTCTTCTCTTAAATATATCCTATTATAATGGTATATTATGAAACAATTGTTCAATTGTATCTGTCCAATTATTATTATCTCTTGTCATGTTGATTTAATCATTTTGAATTATTTGATTACAAACATCTATATCCCATAACAAACACTTTTTTTTATCTTGTTCCTAGAGTGATCTTATTAGTATCTTTCAAAAGTAAATACTATATTAAACTATTTGCATTTTTGAATTAGTCACTTTTATTCCCACAAAAAAATTATAAAAAAGTAATTATTATAAATATGTAAAATAATAAGATATATATATATATATATATATATATATATATATATATATAGTAATAATAATAATAATAATAATAATAATAATAATCTGTGACAATTCATTGTTTTTATCCCTTTATCTATATGCAATTGAAACTCAAGCTTATTCCACTCACAAGACAGTGAAATATAATTAAAGAAAATATTTATATTATGAATATTTCATTGATATTTTTTCAAACATAAAATTTTTGGGCTTTTCCTTATCATCCATTAGGGTTGTCCTCTTGCTCCATCTTTGTATGTTCTTGCCGCCGAAGAATTTGGGTATTTTGTAAAGTCTTAGGGTTAGAAGAATTGCCTTACCCAAGTCACCTAACCAGTTGGTTGATATACATTTTGCATATGACTCTTTTCTCATGCTTTTTGTAAAGAATAAAAATATCAAAGAGACCCTTCAAGGCATCAACACCTTATTTTGGCTTTCAATTCTTCTAGCTAGTGGCATAAAATTCATTGTTATCGTTAATCCTTCCTTCCCATGCCTCTATGGCTTCTTGGCTAT
The DNA here is from genome assembly GCA_018584345.1 of Thuja plicata. Taxonomy (NCBI): domain Eukaryota; kingdom Viridiplantae; phylum Streptophyta; class Pinopsida; order Cupressales; family Cupressaceae; genus Thuja; species Thuja plicata. The sequence goes on along the minus strand of MU227458.1, from coordinate 1,875,020 downwards.
TATTAGAGGCGGATTGGCCATGGGGTTTTTAGTTCCCGGGAATTCCCTACGCCTTTTAGGCTTCTCTTATGGACTGTTAGAAGGCGGTCCTCACTAGAATTGAGAAAAATATTTCCTATTTGGTTACCAAGTTTCTTTTTTTGGGTGGTAAGTTTCTAGCCTGCTCTAAATTTATTTTGACCACTCGTGTATTATTCTTCCTATTAGGCCTCTTCTAAAGACTCTTACATGAAATTGGAAAATACTCTTCATGGTTTTTTTGTTTGCCTCTTTGGGATTTTTGTTGTCTCCCATGAGATTTCATTAGCCTTGGGTCCTTTCCACTTAGCGTCAAGGGAAGGCTCTCTACGTGAAATGGTTTGTGCCTAGAAAATACTTCTTATGAAATATATCTGCTTTGGTTTACAAGTCAACCAAATTTCTTGAAAGGATTTTGGTTTTCAAACCCTTTTGTCATAAAGGTATTACTTATTGCGAGGGAACTTTTGTTACTAAAAGCATTTGGCATGCTTGGGAATCTGCCAAGTCTTGGCTTTGGTGGGCTAGTTCTGATTTTTAAGATGGTATTTTTTCAACCAAAACAACCTATTGTGGTCTTCACTTATTTAGAACATAAGAATTTATTTAGCTTGTTGTGCTTTGTGGTTTCACAAAAAAGGCATTCACACTCTCCATGATTTGTTTTTTTGAGATACTATGAATTTCACTCTTGGGAAGATATGAAAACCTAGTACTAACTCTCTTAGCTAGATAGAGACTTTAAACATTTTTATGTTGGCTCTTCCTCTAAATATGCTTTTTAAAAATGGCATTCACTTGATCAAACCATGATGGAAGGATTAACATTGGTCTCTAAACATCACTGTATACAATTATAAGCCACATTTGGGGTATCATTAGTTCTATCTACACCTTCCTATCGTGCCTAGTTTGAACTAATGATGACATTTGTAGTCACATATATATCTATTTGACAACAATAGTTTCACAATATTTGGTCAACTATTATTGAGCCTAAGCTCCCCCATCTTACCTATTGTATTATTTTCCAAGGTTTTCATGTGGGCTCTCACCTTTGGCATATAGGAATTTTGTACCTTTATTGTCTATAAGATAGCCAAACAGAGTCTTTTAAACACCTAATATAGTTTTGTCACTATGCAAAATATTTGTAGAGTTAGATTCATGAATTTTTAGCCCCCTTCCTCTAGAATATTTCTCTTGGCATATGGTTCTTTTGGGGGACCAACCTTGCATTACCTTTAAGTATACCCAAATCTCACATAGTTTTCAAGTGGAAATTCTTTTTTCCCTATGGAAAGATAAAAATACTATTATTTTTGCTCACAACTCTATTAATACTTCTATTTCACTTTACACTAAAGCTTATATTTGTAACACTGTTATGCTCTAGATTCAAGTTTAAGTAAACAAACTAGATTCAAAGGTGACCCACATATAGGAGTGAAATGCCCTATGTATTGTGGGTAGGGTACCCCCACATAGGTCTACTTTATGCAGTTGTTCTCTACCTTGTGACTAGTACATGCATGACCAATGCCTTTTTGATCGATGATCTTAGTCTCCTAGATCTTTGGATCTTAGTTGCAACTCTATTAGTAGGAGTGACTCATCTGAGTGGAACTCTTCCTCAGCTCCATGTGTTTGCTGGTGGTGATAGCGGTTCATCATCAACTAGTGGTGATGGTGGTTGGTCATACTCTTCAAAGTGGCTCCCTTGATTAGCTCCGATGATTCCACTTGCGAGGAATGAAGAGAAGGATAATGAGGAGAGAGAAGCTAATTTTTATAAGACGTGGTCCATTCCTAATGTCACCCCAGACCTTGCTAATGTATGGGAAAACTGGAATACCAAAACCCCTCTTCATCCCACTAGTATTGCTCTCGCCACTTAAGTAGGTTTAGTGTTATTTTTGTTGTCTTGCTTTCTAGGCACTACCCATGTGACTTTAAGGAGTGACCTTGTGTCATCTTATGCTTTTTTTGTGGCTATGTGTTTATTTTTATAAAGTAATAGAAACTAAAGCATGCATTCATTAAAAAATTATTTTATTCAAGCATATCATATTAAATAATTATAGTATACTAAAACCATATTAAATTTTTAAACATACATTTATAAATTAATTTTGCTAAATTTGTAATTTGCATGACAAAATTATTATTATTAAATATAAATTATTACAAAGTACAATCTATAAAAATGATAAACTTAATCATTAAAGTAAAAAAAATGTTCTTAAAATAATGTAACCTTTAAAATTAAGATGGTGGAAAAAGTTAATATACTAAATAAATGATTGGGACATTGGGAAATATTACACCAAAATTTTTCACACATAAATAATTTTTGAAAGTATTATGTTTAATTTTTGATGAATAAGTGTGAGCATTCTATTAATTGGGAAATGATAGTCATATTCACAAGAAAATATGTGTGAATGCAAGATCACACCCCAAGAGTCAAACAAGAGTATCACCAATTAACCCACCTAAAGGTCTCCCAAAAGGCCACACATAAGTAGCACCCTAATGGGGAGGTGAAGCAAAGCACTATTGACCAAGTCACAATGAATTTTTGGCATTTGTTATCATTGCGGAAAGAATACTAGGGTTGAAGAGATTAAGCATCAAAAGCTAAGAGACTCTTGCCTCTCTAGTGATTGTAAGGAGGAGAGTGTTAAAATAAGTAGGATATTATCTAATTATGTCCTTATTACTTTATTTACTTAAGCTAATTTATCATCTAGTTAGTGTTAGAAAATTATGTCTCAACCATACATTTAAATAGGGTTACTATTTATAGTAAGTTTAAATTTGAGTGTGGATTTTTCCTAAACTTTTCTAAAAGATTTAGATGGGCTATATAAGCATGTTGGTAAATTTTTGTTGCAAGAGCATGTCTAGATTTGAAGATAATATAGTTTCTATTTTTGAAGTTGCCAAAGAAAATTTACAAATAAAGTTTTGAAGGCCTTAGGGATTCTTAAACAATCTAAAAGTGTCCATATCTGGCATAGTGGGTTATAGCTTGATAGAGCACATCATGATCTTTCCAATGATTCAAACAATTCATCAACCAAACACACAGTTCAAAAATTATGGCCTTTGGAAGTTGGGTCTCCTAAAATATGAAATGTAAAATTGTGTTGAAAACTTAAATGAGATGTAATAGGGAGTTACACTTTTTGATGTGCATTTTGACACATAATAGGGTTAGTTAAGTTGGAGATAATATGGACACTAATTTTTAAGTGGTTTTTAGCCCATGGTTTTGTAATACCATTGACGGTTTAATGTATTGTATCTCCTATATATCAAGCATGTGAGATATAGGTTTTGTGTAAGAGTTTGATAGCTATTGAGCTATCTCTATATCTTCCTTAGTGACACTCATGCGGGAAGTTTTCTCTGCAAGTATATTGTAATGTATTATTGATTTTTGAATAATATAGTTGATGACTTTTGGAGTGTGGAGTTTTTCTCCCAAAAGGATTTTCCCCACATAAATCATTGCGTTGTGGTATGCATGCTATTTATATTTATTTCTATTAATTTTTTGTAATTGTTATAAAGATATGAGATTTGCATATCCCTCCTCTCAAGGTTAGTCTAGGAAGTTATTCTGCTACCTTAGTTTCTTTACAATTAGGTCCTTATTACTTTATTCATTTAACCTAAACTTAGGAGTGTTTTTTGTTTTATTAGATTAGGCTAATGATAGCTGACGTTGTCTCATTGAATATGATATGGGCACTTGAAACTAACTAATTTAATCTTTCTCTAGTGTTTATATCTATGGTTATATTATCCCTTCTATGAAAACTCATTCTTTAATGTAATTCATAATCTTTTGTGCATCAATACAATTCTTTGGTTGTTGAGAAAGTTTATCTTGCTTGATCTTTACTTTTGATAGGTGTTTTTCTTGTAGATGATTTCTAGGCTTGTGGGGTTGAATCAATATATTTAAAATAGAGTGGATATAAGAAGAGGAAAAAAATAGGTTAACTTTGACAATAATGGAAAGGAGACTTCCCCAATACTCAAGTAGGTCATGAAATTGCATCACTTCAAAATCAACATTGTTGTCTTGTACTTGGATATGCAACAAAATGTTAAAACAAAAAAATATAGAGTAAATAAAACATGCTAATCAATAACATAATAAGAAAAAATGGTAAAATTTTATCTTGCAAAATATTGAAGAGAACCTTCACCTTGAAATCATGTAAAATCTAAGAAATTTTTTGGGGTGTGTGAGACAAAACCTTGAAGAGAGCCAAAAGCCAAGAAAAAAGCTCCACTCAAAAAGGTTGAAAGAAGTCATGAATCCAATTCCAAGGTTGTTGAGGTCAAGGATAAAACTATAAGAGTTGTTTGAATGACTCTTTCTAATTATGGAAAGGGAAGTCTCAAATGCCTTTGAAAATAACACACTGAGAAAAGTGGCCGAGTTTGGGATCAAATATAACTGAAAAAATGTTTAGAAACATATGTTGCCAAATTGAGATTGGTGATTAAAAATGTCTTAGATTTAGACTGGGCACCATAAGGTATGGAGAAAGCCAACAATAACCAAGATACGGATTTTAGTTTTAGAAAACAGTGTTTGAACTCCACTTCCAATCTTTTCCCCATGGCTTTGAAGATTTAACACCAAATTTACATATAATGCAAAGATATACTGAGGGAGGTGGGGGCATGAATCAATATATCCCAAATTTTAGCTTCTTAGACTATTGTAACATCAATTACATTAACACGTCTTAAAATAACATCAAACAAACTATGCAATAAATACACACATCTATACATCAACACAAATGGACACCAAATTTAGTAGAAAATCCAAGAGGGAAAAACCATTGTGACAATAGTGGCTTGGATCTACTATCAAAATTCAACGTCATAGAAAATAACGAACTTACAATAATTTTGTAGGCATTACCTCATAATAATTTGAACCTAAGAAGGAGATACCAAGCCCCAAATTTCTTTGTAGACTAATATACAAGTGACACCAATCCATGAATGTAAATAATTGAGCACTGGCCTAGCCAATAAGCACTAACTGCGATTAAGAGGTTCCAACCCCAATTACAAAGAAGATATAAAAATTACAAGATATTTGTCATGCAAATCTTTTTGAATCAATCTACATCCCTTCCTTGATTGATTTGATTTGATTTGATTTTATTCATAAAGCTCTTACAATGTGTACACAATATTGTATCTTATCTCACACAGTCTACAATGTATATTCATTCACCATCCTCTTCTCCTCACCTCATTACTTTTTCAGCCACACAATGGATTGAATTTGATCGGCAATATATATGTATTCTAATTCACTATTTACATATTCACATTCACCTAGAACCCAATAACATTGTCCACATGTTGACCGAGGATAAATTCCTTATTTTGACAATCACGTTGTAGTGCCTCTCCAACTTTGACTCTCTAAGGAGCCATTTTGGTAAATGAACTCCCCATATTTTCTAATAATTTATTAGTTCGAATCTATGGTGAACCTATGATTGCCAAGACAAACTTATAATTGAATTAATACACATTAGAATCTATTTAGTTATTTTTATCTTCTCTTTATAAACATTTTCCCTCAAATAACAAATGTATACAATAACAAGTGTATACAAGTATTACATACTTTATATATAGAGAGAGTGTGGAGTATTCATAATGATTTTTCAACTAATTTAAAGAAAATAATTATATCAATAAAATTTAAATCTATGGCCATATCGATTACCAAATTAAGGATATGAATGAATGAAAGATTTTAATGACGTGACAAGCACCACCCGAGAGTGTGCATTAAGTCTTTTGAAGCTGCTTCTTTAAATCTGCTCTGTGGCAATGGATGTTGATCACCAAATTTGCTGACCTGTCCAGATGTATTTCCTCAAAAAGAATACGCATGCCACATACCGTCCCTAGCATAAGGAGATTGCCTTGATTTTAGGCTTTTTATTCTTTCTTCAACCTCGAAAGAGGCAGCGGTTCTACCAAAATCCTAGTATTGATTAATATTCTTGTGAATAGATTAAGCGCAATTCATGTCACATTTATTGCGGTGATAATGAGCCAATTGGTTAATGAGAACGGTTATGAAGAAGATCGGTTATGAGAGTAAAAGATATGTCTCTTTAGAAAATGATAATAGTATAGAAATTTGGGACTCCTGAGGACTGTCTTATATTTCATTGTTATGTTCTCTAGTTTGTCTTTTTACCATACCCACACCTTAATTGCTGTCTTTCGGCATATAAAAATTCATCTGTTTGTATCCAGATTTGGTGCTTTTAGTGCAAGATCCCACCCCAATTCGGAACAGTAATTTTTTAGCAAATTCCCTTATTAAAATCTTGTCCCTCAGAAATTTTTAATTTTAACTTTTATAAATTCATCTAGATTATTCTGCTTTTTGTCATTTCATCTTATCCTTTGATTCATTTGTTATATCGATTTGCATAGAGTTAAAGAGCCATGCCTATCTATATTGGTACCTTGGAGCTATTTCAGCTAAGGGCATACAAAGATGTTCCAAAGGCAATACCTTTTTATTCTGATGGTTTGAGGCTTCACTTTCATTGTCTACACTCTCAAATGGGTAGAGCTTCAGTCAAGCCCTCTCACAATTTCCCTCATGCAGTCACTGAAGTAGTATAGTAATTGAGGGTTTCAATATCGTGTTTCAAACATATATCCAAGAAACCTTAAATTCAAAACTGTAAATACTTATTATACATAAATTTTTCACATAATCTTTGTCAACACTTGCACATCTCCAAATAGTATAACTTCTCCTTCATTTTCTCCTATTTCTCAAAACTGCTCTACCAACACTTGGTAGGAACTACGCTGCAATGCAACTCTTGTTAATATTAGTTCCATATAGCAGAGGGGGCTGCATTAAACCATGATTAAATTTTGAACAAACAACCAATGATGATTCAAATTTTTTCAATATTTGTTTTGAGTTTGCAACTTTCATCTGTGAAAATGCATATTTTTAAAGTCAAATATTGGTTAATTTTATTTTGGAGCTTTGTTATTGGTCTTTATTTAGAGTTGCAGAATGTCAGAAAAAGATTGTAGAATTACAATGACCAATGAGAACTGGCCTGTTCTCATTCTGATAGGCCTTGCATGCAGGGGGTCACCATTTAATTTCAGAAACAGTGTCCAGTCATGGGAAAAGGAGCACTTGGCATCTATTTTTCTTGCATGCTGTTAGAAAGGTGGCCTGTTGTGGCAGACTGTACGACATCCATGTTCTATTCAAGTATGCAAGTTCTTTGATTTCATCTGAAAATTTAGGTTCATTCTGAATAATATTTATAGGAATTGACAACATCTTTTATCAGAGCTGTGGAGTACACTAAACGAATCAGAATTAATAATTTTAAAGGGACTTGATCTGAAAGAGCTGTTAATCTCTTTTCACTCTGTTTCTTTTGATCTTTCTTTTAAATCGCAGGTTAGAATAGCTTTAACCATTAAAGAAGTATACAAATATTTAAAATTTCTTCAATATTGTATCATGATGAATCTTGCATGTTTAGATAATTAAAGAGATAGAAAGCATTGAAGGTACATGATTTTGAGCTTAAAACCTGGTATTACCAGCAAGGACCCCTAATAAAATAATTACATAGGCCACTAGGTTATCCTAACATATCAAGAGCTGATATTAAAGTAACATTGGAGTTATTTTTCTAAATTTTTAAGAGGAGTGATTGTTTGTTGTTTACTTAGATTTGGTCATGTGCTAACACTGCCATCAACATTTAGAAGAGCCCATAAGAATAAAAAACATGTGTTTTAGAAAGTATCATGTAATAATTTAGAATTTTCTACTAAGAGAAGGGATTTCCTATCTAATAATGGAATGTATTATTAATATTTAATCAAGGATATATTTCTAAAGGTAAGAGAAGACTAAAAAGGAAAAGGGATTCCAATAAAATTTAAAATGTTAATATGGTCAATCTGCTTCTATCCATAAAGATTGAACTAAGGAGGGTTGGATAGGAAATAATGAAGGTAACATTCATTTTGAAGGACTTAATAGCATTTGATTTTTTCAATTTTGAAGAACCTACTTAAGCTCTTAAAATCCATTTAATGGTAATAAAATAAACTATTATTATTGACTACATGTTACTTATTATTATTATTATTATTATTATTATTAACTATATGTTACTTACGCTCTTTGAAGGACTTTTGTTTGGCTACTAGTTCCAAATCTATGTCTATTCTATCTTAGATTGTTAGGTATTCTACTTCTCGATCCATGGTTTTGTCCATTCTTTTTACCTCTAGGTTTAGTTCCTCTTAGGCTAAGCAGGTGGTTGCTATTCCATTGGCTTGATTTATCCTACTTGCATCTAAGGCTTTAGAGTTATTTTCTTGACCCCATAGGCTCAATGATCACTAGCAAGAAAAATGCTTGTCACAAATGAAGATCCTGCAAGATAGATTTTCTCAACAGCTTGAGAATTGTATTCATGCACAAAAGATTGTGATTTCTCTAAATAAATGAAGATCAAGAAAGATAGATTTCCTCAACAGCTTGAGAATTGTATTTGATGCATTCAAGGATGGAGAAACCTTAAGGAGATTGGTCCAACCCTTTCATCCAACAAGACACAATAGAATAAAATAAGACAAATAGGTAAAAACAAGAGATTCAACCTTTTATTATCATTGAAAATCATTTACAACAGATCTCCAACGGGCCGTTTCGCATGCGAGTCATACATGCCAAGAACACATGCCTGATTAAACTCAAAACACTTACAATCCTACCCAAGTTTAGCCAAATAATCTTATGAGATTATTCTCATCCTTAGGAATAAGTCTATAAGATTATAAAGCCATCACAACATCAAGTCGACCCTGAAATGATTACATTGCCCAAGAAATGAGTAAATTCATTACACCCAAATAGGCCAGGACCCAAATCTTAAAGAAAAACCTCCAATGAAAGATTTAAGAGATGCGATCACACAATAACGTTGACCTCAAACATAATAATGAGCTAGAACAATCATGCTCAGAAAAACCAACCGGAAGATTGAGAACTGATTGAAAAACCCAACCACAAATCAAAAATAAGAAGAACAAGACAAATACATGAAGAATCTGTCACAACTTATGCACGATAAAAACAAATGAGGTGAAATCATAGAATAAGCTCCAAGATGAATCCAAGAACACACTGTCATGACCGCAACCAAAAATAACAATCATATATTGACCACCATGAAAAATGATACTCCTATGAGTTAGTATGTTGTCATTAGTTTTGTCAAAGTCATAACAATCAAGAAAGACAATTGGTAAAGAGAAAGAATACACTAAGGGAGACAATCGGCAAATCAGAGTTAGTCACCGAGACACATAGCAGAGTTAGCCACCGAGAAGATTAGTCACTGAGACATAGAGTAGAGTTAGACACCAAGTGGAGTTAGTCATTGAGTAGATGGTTATGTCACTGAGAAAGATCAAAGCTTATTACTGAACACACCAGAGCCGACCTAACAATTCAATTTTGAATACATTGAACCTGGACGCTGAGCGGGAAAAATTTCACTGTATTCAAGATAAAAGTTAGGTTGAACATTGGGATTGCACCAATATGATTGCACATGACCATGAGGTAATTCAACCAATGATATTCAAGAACATCTAATGCATTGGGAATGGAACCAACAATGCACCGCCTCACCTCTACCATAGAAGGAGAAGGATTGAATTAGGTCAACTGCCTTAAGCTCATATAAAAAAATGAACAAAAATATAGAGATGAGAGAGAGAGAGATGAAAATTACACAGAGAAGAGGGAAAATATTACAGAGTGAAAGAAGCAGATGCAACGAGAGAGCTGAAGATAGAATGAAGAAGATATAGGGTGCATAATAGTTGAGTTACCGAGTGTAGAAAGAGGTAATGCACTTGCAGAGCATAAAGAGTATGAAAAAAATTAAGGTTGATGCATACTTGCAGACATTTTGTAATAATTTTTAGTAATAGTTAGGATTTTAGAAATCCCATCCAGTGGGTAGGCCCTAACAGGTCTTATTTTGTAAATCCTCTAACTGGGTACATCCCTTAGATGAGAGATGGTAAAATCCTTTAATCAGGTATACTATATAAGTATTTTTGTACCCTTGAATGAGTATAGTATTCCTAACAGGGTAAGCTATCAGAAGTAGCTAAATTTGTAGCTTTGACCGAGCAACCTTTATTCTACAGAAGTGAAGGATTAGGTGACAAAGAGATAAAAGATAAAACAAGAACACCATAACCAACAGGTACAAAGTCTACAGGAACAAGACTAAAGAAATATCATCCTCAAGAATAGATTATAGGAGACAAAAAGGAAAATAAATTGGCTCACATATTCAAAAAATCTCTCTCAAAATATGTGTTTTATGGTTTGAGAACTAGATTGGGAGTTCTCTCTCTTTCTGATCTTACTTAAGTTAATCAGTGTGTGATAGGTTTCAAGGGGAGAATTTATGATCATTTTTGCAATTGAAACCTTGGTGTTTCTCCTTTTTCATTGATTTAAAAGGGGTAGAAAACATATTAAAATATGTGTTGATGTATTCTATACAGGTGATGATATACAAGTGATATAGGTACATGCAGTGGTTAATGTTGATGAATTCTATACAGGTGATGATATACAGGTGATACAGGTACATGCAGTGGTTAATCTTGATGGAGTATATACAACTGATGATATAAAGGTACATGAAGAGGTTAATATGTTTTTTAGGTATTTAAATCAATGCCAAAGGGGGAGTATGTTGAACCTTTGGTATTTTGGTCTTTGCTTATTGTCATTGATGTCAATATAGCCTGATGGTCCGATGTGCAGATGATGATGGTCAAAGGTCTCAGATAATTAAAGTGCATTAATTTCACATGGTTTTTTAGTTAATTATAATCCTAATTGATCTCCTATATGGTTTTAATATTCACTATGGTGATTAGTGTTAAGTTTCAGAATGGTTAACACTTTATATAGTTAGTTATGCTTAAAACAATCTCAATTTCATAACTAACTGATTTCAGTCTAATAAGTTTTGTGCATATTAAGTGTTAAAAAAACCCCAACTATTATACCTTTTCGAAAATTTAACAGAAGGAACTGAAATGGGTCATTTTCAACATGACCGTATAGTTCAAATGTTCTGTAGACCAAGGCAGTTTTAGACAGTTATAACCATTTCTGGGCAGTTTTGGTCTAATTTCAGTTTGGAGTATGTAAAAGTCTCAAAAATGTCGACTTCCTTGGTTTATAAGTAGAGGATACATTCCTCTAAAACCTCCAATAGGTGGCTTGCAGAAAAAGTGTAGGATTTTAGAGATATGTGTAGTAAACCAGAAGGATAGTATGCACTCTACAAGATAGAATCATAATTTTGAATGGTAATAATATTTCTTTCAAATTTAAAATGTGTTGAATGATTGATGATTGCAGGGTATAATCAGAGATTGAGGAGGGTTTATAATATTATTTTTCAGTGATTTGAATCATTCATTAGGGTACCATCCCCACCACTATTTTTTCCTCTAACAAAGGATTTATGCGTGTCCAAAAATCATGGTGTTATGTGTCATGGTTTATTAATTTGCTTTATATGCTTTTCAATGTTTTATGCAATGTACTCAAATCGGTAAATGGTCAGCATTGTATGGTAAAATTTTTACTAGTACAGATTCACCCCTCCCCTCTCAGCACTTACCTTCCCATTAGGTTAATCCAACAATTGGTATCAAAACCAGTCTCTTAAGATAAAGGTTTAAACACCTGAGAGTAAAGATCATGACCATGGAAAGTTACAAGAAATCCAAGAAGATTGATAGTCTTGAGTTTGAGTTGGAGAGTGCACAAGAAGTGATTGAATATTTAAAAAGAAAGGTAGAAAAGTCATTAAAAGTGAGGAAGAAATTATGTAGTGAGCTCAAATCCATACAAGAACATGTTGATACTCTTGAAACAACATCTGAAGGTAGTCTGAGTGGTGAAGTTGATTCTACATTGAAAAAATCATGGAAAAGAAAAATAAACTCACCAAGTAACTAAATGATGAAGGGTGCTCCCCTTAAAGCCACAAACACATAACAAAAACAGAGAAGCAACAACAATTTGCAAGAACAGAAAATGGGCTTCTTATTATCTCCACAAATGTGGAATTACAAACTTTCAGAATTACAATATGCAAAGCCACATGGGC
>MU227458.1:1762842-1856949 GCA_018584345.1 Thuja plicata | reverse complement strand
TTAATTATTTTTCACTTTTATTACAAAAGGGTCGGCTTTAAATATTTACAAAACATGAGATTAGGTAGCCCAACTTCTGGAAGCCATAACTTTTGAACCGTAGCTCCATTTGGCTATTATAACCACTATCCGGAAAGGGGAGATCGCGATCTATAGTGCCTAACTCGCAAAGTGCCAATCAATCATGGGTTCGACCTTGATCTGGAGCCTCTAAGGTCCTGAAAATTGAGCTCAAAGATTTTGCACCCTAAAATATCAACAGTAAATCCTTAATAACTTTGCCAATACAGATGATCTGGCAATGAAATTCAACTGGAATTCTTATATGACTAAGATGAACCTTCACCTGGAAAATTAGAACATTTTGAGTTCAAACGACCAACTTACTAAAAATAGTAAGTCTCCAAAAATAGTAGCTTTGTACAAAATAGCCCTTATTGAATAGAAAAACACATATTTTTGGGTGATGCAAGATTTCCCTTACACCCAGGATGCTCCTACATCACTAAACTTGGCTAAGATTGATCAAGAAACACAAGCATTAAGAATGAGTGAGATACTTGACTCTAAGGGAGCAGTTGAAAATGCACTAAGAATAGCTGAAGAATACAAAACACAGTTTGAAACAAGAATAGCTGAGAAAGAAAGTGAAATCATGAGGCTGATGCAAGTACACTATAATATGACCTATCAATGAGTGAGTGCTAGTATAGATTCAGAAAGAAAACGATTTGAGAATCAAGCACTCAAGTGTGAAGCTGATAGATTGACCAGAGAACTGAAGTTTGAAAGAGAAGCCAATGAGATACTGAAGAGAAATGAAGAAACACTGAGATCATTGGATGTACAACTTAAAAGTTAGAGACAACTGAAATACAAGACTAGGTTAGGATTATATAGTAAGAGAACTACTGAGAAAGGAAAGTCCTCTAATCAAGCTAAAAATCAAGGAACTTCTACCCCACTGAAGTTAAAAAACCCAATTTCCATTACTGTGGGAAGCTTGGAACTACTGAAAATGTATATAGAAGCAAAAGAGGTAAGTGACCAAGCTCACCCAAGTTTGATGGACATTGTTATAACTGTAACAAGTATGGACATCGAGCACATGAATGTAGATCAAAGACTGAGAAGAACACAAGAAAGCCAAAGTTTGATGGCTACTGCAACAATTGCAAAAAATACAGTCAGAAATCTAAGGAATGAAGATCAAAGAAGAGAAATGACAAATGGGTACCCAAATGATAGAATATGCCTAACAACCAATAGGGTACATCTATACCATGGGACTACAACACAAGGATATCTTGTTTAGTCTGTGGAAGAAATGGGCACATTGCTGAAAATTGCATGTTGTTACATGGTAGGAACAATAGAAGATCTTGGAGGATCCCTAGCATGGCATGCTTCCATTGTCACAAGCTAGGTTACCTTGCCAAAGATTGTAGGTACCAAGGCAAAGCCCCCACTGAGGAAGAAAAATTTGAGAAACCTAAAGTGAATGCAGAAGAAAGGAGAGATCAGATGAATAAGACATGGAGAAGAAATACCACGGATGATGGAACATCATTTAGAACAGTTGAAGGCACCCCATCCTCTGAATTGGGTGCAACCAAATCTACCTGATTAGGTCAGAGGTATGAGTAGGAACTACAAGTTAACATTCCAACCTTAATCGATTCCTAGTATGTGTATAGATCCATATGAACATAATAAGATGCATTTAGATACATATTGTTGATTTTATGTTTCACATTCATTCGGTATAAGGAAATGAAAGTTAGGTATTCAGTAAGGTAAGTCAGCTGACCATTAATTTCCACTTTAAGACCATTGGAAATCCTAAACCTAGAAAAAAGCCATATATAGACTATATCATCTATCATTATCACTTAATTGTTTTTCTAGAGCAACATGATTAGAGTTGAAGAACTGAGTCCTCAATCTGTTATGAGCGATTGTGAAGGTAATCCTATACCATTTTGAGCTTATTTTAATTTATTTAGGGTATTTGTTGTGTTTCCCTAGGTGTGTTAGTGCAAATGAGTCTTAGACGCAACCCTAGTTCAAATTTTTTTGCATTTGAGAAGAGGATATAGCCCTGAAATATCAAAACACAGTTGTAGCTGAGAATGTTGAGTCTGAGAAATCCAAGTACAAGCCACCTCCTGTGAAGGAAACTAAACTAGACATGATGGGAGCACTTTGGTCCATTCCGAACATATTTCTATTGATTGAAGACGTGTGAAATTTCACCCATTGAAAGGTTGAGGAGATATGTGAAGCAAATATTGATGCATCTTATCAGAAGTTATGTGCAAATGGAAGGATGAAGAGCGGTCATGTTCATCTAGAGTCAAAAGGTTTGACACATTCCCTGCATATCCCAAAGGTATTTAAGACTAAATGGATAAGGATGGTACTTAGCTGAGTACATGACCAGTGTATGTGGCTAGATCAACCTGTAAAGATCACAAAGGATATGTTACATATTGTAATTGGTTACCCAATTGGAGACAAGCATAAGGCAATCAGAAAGATTGAGAAGATCAAGCTAAGTGAGCTAATGAAAGCCAAATGGGATGAGAGAAGTCTAAAGGATTCTACCATTAAAGACCCTGAGTTGAAGTTTGCAAGAAACATCTTGTCCTATTGAGTACCAATCATCCCCAGTGGACAACATACCTTGTGAAGCTGTAGATCTGGCTTATAAGATTGTAAAGAAAGACATGCAGATTGATATATGTGAGATAATTTTGAAACAACTTGAAGACAACATGAACACTATAAGGAAAAAAAAAAAAAACACATTGAATTTATGTTCACTACTGTTATGAATATAATTTTACTTTGAGAACTTCTTTCCGTCTAATGGAAATAAGAAATGGATTGTTGATAGAGAATTCGTTTGTCAAATTAGTGAATACATAAAGAGTCTAGGAGAGAATCTTGACATTATTATGAATGATTACTTCTCTAATTTCCAAACAAGAATGCATAAGAGATTCAGAGTTCCACCTCAGTTAGTGGAGAAATATCACGATAATATCTATTTTGAGGTAGACACTGACTCATGTTTTTATCAATGCAGTCAAGCCTAGAAACATATATCTAGATCCCATGGTAAATGATATGGATATAGACTTTGCATCTCAACAAATCGAAACTCTCTGAGATAATCTTGTTGATAAAGGATACAAGAGATATGGAACATATGAAGAAGTTAAGGCTAAGATCAAGCAAGGTATCTTAGTACCTAAGATTCAAAGAAAATATAGCAAGATGAGTGCTTATCTGACTAAGGATTTGGGAATTTATAATGAAGAAGATGAGGCAGAAACCTCTAGAGTGGAAGGCAAGAAACCAAAAGTATTGAAGCCTTCACTGAGAACCAAATCTACTAGATCATCAACAAGGTCTAAAATGTCATCGAAAGAAAAGAAGAATTATGCCGAACCAAAAGAGAGGATATATGTAGAAGGAAAGAAGCCAAACACTAGACCAAGGAGAAAATTCAAGCTACCACCAGATAATGACTCATAAACTAAAGAATTGAGAAAACCCAAAGTTGTGAAGAACAAGCCTCCACCACAAGGAAGTCTTGATGAAATGTTAGACACAATGAAGAAGCATGGATCATTTGAAGGAATGAAGCAAGAAAAGTATAATACTCAAAGAAGAGAGAACAAGGTAAAAATTGAAGATGAAATTGTTTAGTCTTTACACAAATTTAGATACATGCCACTTGAAGTTATCACATTCTTACCTATAGAGTTATACAACAACATAGATGCAAGATGGAAATATTCTATGAATATAAAAAAAAAATGAGAGAAAGATCTCTTGTGCTAACTATACCAAATCTATCTATTGAAGAAATTGAGGAGACCTTGAAGAAAAAATCTAAACAATTCCTTGTTAAGAATAGATCATTAAGGATTTTGACAGGAGACTTGGAGAGATTACAATTGGAAACTGATGCAAAATGGAGAGAGATTTTACACAATGAATAGCCTAAATCCCAAGATGAACAAGAAAAAGAGACCATAATCGATGAAGTTGCCAAAGATGACCAAGGTAAGAATAATCCTATTAATTTGAGAATTGGTACTGATGAAATGGTTATTGAGGATATTATAGAAAAAGATCCCAAAGATGATACATCACAAGGTGAGAATGTTAAGGCGATCGAGAACATTAATACATAAAAAATGAGCATCAAAGATAGAGATACTACTCTATAGAATGTATTAGAGCAAGTACTATATTATCACACAACTCCAGGTGACAATGATCTAGTTGTTATGGATACAAATATTGTAGTAACCGACCAACAAATGGAAACAAGGAAGGAAAAAGAAACATAGAAAGAAAAGGTAAAGGAAGTTGATAAAGACAAGAAAATGAGAAGGATACAGTTACCGAGAAAGAAACAACACTGAACACGAAATCAGTTCCCCCAACCAAGTCCATTGAACAGCCACAAGAACCAGAAAAAGATAAACCAAAGGAAAAAATGAGTTGAAGGAAGCTATGAATCATACAAATGAGCAGAAACAAGACACACTAGGAGAAAAGAAAGAAAAAGGGAAACAATAAGTGAATAAGAAAGAAAAGGAGAAGAATTCAAAGAAGGGAAAACATGTAGATTTGAGTCAACCGATCATCATACCAGATGTTGACCTATCTACTATGGATTAAGATGAAATGACTGAGTATTCTGAGTTAGTGAGACTTAAAGAAATGCAAAAGAAGGCACTACAAAGAGGAAGAAGACTGATATATTGGAAAGTTTCAAGGATGTTTTTCAAGACATTAGATCCCATATTCCACCATTAATGAGACATAAGGCATCATTAATCAAGTAGAAGGACTAGTAGAGAAAGTCTGAAATCCAAATCAAGACACTACTAGCTACATGATGAAGATTCATTCAAGGAAGATGGAACTGAAAATGTTTGAGTCTATTCTAGACACTGTTGAAGAAGATAAGGTAACACTTTCTGAGGCTACTACCAAGATTGAGATTAAATTGTCTCATATACTTTCAATATTTCATAAATTTTGTTCTATTTCAAACTTTACTAAGGACATAAAGCAGAAATATGAGTCTTTTGAGACCGAGCTGAACGAGCAGCTAAAACATGTAACCATCGAGCCTTGTTCCTTACAATTATACTACTTGAATTTCAAACACTTGACGGGGATGTAACACGAACTATGACAAGAAGAGAATAAGAGAAGAATGTAACTTCTAGAGCTAAAAGAACTTTTGATTTCCCACATGGAACCTATGCAAACACAATTGAAGATGACCAAGGATTCGATCAACACCCCCGATGGTAGTTAACTTTGCACCATCATTAGATTAGCAACTGATGTTGCCACTTAGATTGTTGTACTTCAAATAGTCAAAGATGCATGGGAGTCATCTCTAGAAGATATACAAAGGAAGTACACACATGTTTTTACTAAGGTATAAGTTTATCCCACCCAGCCCTAAGCAATTTTTATTTTGGCATATTTGTCAAAAGTGGGATAATATAGTTAAGTACAGTTAAGGGGGATAATATAATAAAAAGAGAGATAATATAGTTTGTATTGACATAGTACAAAAGGGAGATATAAGCATGTGTATAGGGGGAGTTACACATTATTTTGATGTACAAAATTTGTACAATTTTTGATGACTTTGAAGTTTTTGTCAAATTGCCAACTAATGCCAAAGGGGGAGATTGATACTCCTATGAGTTAGTATGTTGTAATTAGTTTTGTCAAATTCATAATAGTCAAGAAAGACAATCGGTAAAGAGAAAGAATACACTAAGGGAGACAATCGGTAAAGCAGAGTTAGTCACCGAGACATAGAGCAGAGTTAGACACTGAGAAGAGTTAGTCACTAAGACATAGAGAATAGTTAGACATCGAGAGAAGTTAGTCATTGAGTAGATAGTTATATCACCGAGCAATATCAAAGCTCACTATCGAGCACATCAGAGATGACATAACAATTCAAATTTGAATACATTACCCCTAGACGCTGAGTGGGAAAAGTTTCATGGTATTCAAGATAGAAGTTAGGTTGAACTTTGGGATTTCACATGACCACGAGGCAATTCAACCAATGATATTAAAGAAAATTTAATGCATTGGGAATGAAACCAACAATGCACTGCCTCACCTCCACCGTAGAAGGAGAAGGATCAAATTAGGTTAACCTCCTTAAGATCATATAAAAAAATGAACAAAAATATAGAGATGAGAGAGAGAGAGAGATGAAGATTACATAGAGAAGAGGGAAAATATTACAGAGTGAAATAAGTAGATGCAACGAGAGAGCTGAAGATAGAATGAAGAAGATATAGGGTGGAGAATAGTTGAGTTACCGAGTGTAGAAAGAGGTAATGCACTTGCAGAGCATAAAGAGTCTCAACAACATTAAGTTTGATGCATACTTGTAGACATTTTGTAATAGTTAGGAGTTTAGAAATCCCATCCAATGGGTAGGCCCTAACATGTCTTATTTTGTAAATCCTCTAATCGGGTACATCTCTTAGATGAGAGATTGTAAAATCCTTTAATCAGGTAGACTTTATAAGTCTTTTTGTACTCTTGACCCAGTATAGTACTCCTAATAGGGTAAGCTATCAGAAGTAGCTAAATTTATATCTCTAACCGAGAAACCTTTATTCTGCAGAAGTGAAGGATTGTGGGTACCATCCCCACCGTAATTTTTTCCTCTAACAAAGAATTTATGCATGACCAAAAATCATGGTGTTATGTATCATGGTTTACTTTATATATTTTTCAATGTTTTATGTAGTTTACTCAACTCAGTACATGGTCAAAATTGTATGGTAAAAGTTTTATGAGTAATGATTCACCCCTCCCCTCTCAGCACTTACCTTTCCATTAGATTAATCCAATAAAAAACACCAAAAACTTCCCAACTGGAACATAGCATAAAAAAAACTAAAGGAAATATTTTTGGTTGATGCAATATTTCCAAGATCCTAAGATGATCCTACATCAGGCACCCCAAGTAAAATAAAATGTTCCATAAGAAAAACTTATGATTATTTGACAAATCGTGGAACATAAATCCCATGCTTGTTTTTTATCCAAACCTCCTCTTTCTCTGCAACTCTCTACCTCTATACCTCTGCACTATCCTCTTCTAGATTCATCAAATTACTCCTCTCTATACTCACTCTATCATACCCTCTACCAACACTAGAAATCATATTACCACCGCCTCCCTTTTGCATAACTAATATACCTCTGTTACGAACACTCATTTTTCCAACAACAAGGTCCTCTACTGCACCACCTTAACCTTCTCATAATTAGATACCAACTTTCCTTCACTAGATTTACCTTCAAGATCCTTCTTCTGTTCCATACTAACCTCTTTAGTCCGCTTCTTTGAACAATAACTTTTCACCATACTTAAATTCCTCGCACTTCTGCCTTCTCTTTACTTCAAAGGAATTAAAGTAAACTTATGTCCATCCTTCTCTATTGTGACCAAATTTATTATGCAGTCATGAATAGATCCTCTATCAAATTTCCAAGGCCTCCCTAATAGGACATGACAAGAGCTCATAGACACCACATTACATTACACTTTGTCTCTGTAAGGTCCAATATTGAAATTTACCAAACATTTCTCTTTCACCTTCACCATATGATCATCTGAAAACCATATGATCATCTGAAAACCAACCTATCCCATAAGGAAAAGGATGTTTAAGCCTCTCAATTAAATCTTTTTCACCATCTCTTATGATACCAAGTTGTCAGTACTACCACTATCCATAACAACCTTACAATATTTACCTCTTGATTTGCAAACAATCCTAAAAAAATTCCTCCTTTGTAAAGGTGCAACTTACTTCTTACTCAACATAACTCTCCCAAGCATAAGAGACTCTCCCATCTCAGGTTCATCTTCATTTTCCACAACTTCACCAATAATATGTTCCTCATGTGCACCATAATACTATGTTTACCCATGTTCTTACTAGATCCTTTAGAACATTGAAAATTCCTATGTCATATGCCACCACATTTGAAACAAGTAACTTTGAACTCATTTCTTCCATTCCCTCTTCTAGGTATCTTATGATTAGATTCAACTTCAATGGTTTGGTTCTCTTTTCCATTGTTAATAACTTGCTTCTCTCTTCCTCTAAGGTTACCTTGTCTTATTTTTAACTTATCTTCTGCCCTTAATGCATACTAATATGAATACCCAATAGTACTAATCCTCAACATACTCAAATCATCCTGAATATTAAATGCCAAACCATTAACATACCTAGCCAACTTCTCATTAGATACTTCCTTGTGACTAGTGTTGGAAATATTGTTTGGAAAGCTACAATGGAAACAATTATTGTTTTGTCTTTGATGTCAAACCTTAAGTGGTGAGACTTTTTCTATCTATTTGAGTACCATATCTATTGATTGATGTAGGAGATTTAACAAGAAGACCAAGAAGAATGGTTGAGTTATGAGGAATTACAAAGGGTACTTTATCAGTTGGCACATTGGCAAAGTGATATGTTGTTTATGTTTCACTGACATTTTACTGAGAAAAGTTTATGCCAAGCAAGTTTTTGTGTTGGCCGAGCACCAATGTGTGCCGAGCATATTTTATTGTATGTGTCGAGCGTTAGTAAATTTCCAAGGAACATAGTGTTGGCCGAGCAATAGTATTTTGATGATTGATGAGATTTAAGATCTCTGGCCGACATAGTTGATTTTATTGGGATATGTAAAGTTAATTATGGATAAGCACATTTGATCTACACTATGTAAATGCATGGGTAACCGTAATTAATGCATGGATCAAAGATTTAATTGGTGATTTTATTGGAGAAATAAATTAAATGTAATGATGGAAAGATCCATCGGATCTGACCTAACCTAAGATCTATGATCTTGATTAAGTGGAAAAAAGATGTATCTAACCTAGATGGAGAGGTATATGATAACCTCAAGGGGTTATTCATGGAAGTAGCGAAGATAGTTGTGTATGCAGAGTATGCAAGAAGATTGCATGGTTAATTGACTTATTGGCAAGATCTAAGAAAAGAAGGCTGAGCAGAGAAGCAAAGAGAGATTGCTTGACGAATTCCCAAGTAGATCTGGAGTTTGAGATGAGAATGGAGGCCACTTAGTGAATTAGCATAAGATATGAATTGGATCTGGATTGAAAAGTAAGTTGTATGAATCAGATCAAATGTGTTGATTACTTTCTAACCATTGTATCAGTTCAAATCTTTTAACCAGGTTGACCTAAGAGTCATTGTATAAATCCTTTGAGCAAGGTGACATTTAGATTGGAATGTTCTAAGTCCTCTAACAAGGCCACTCCTGACAGGGTGATTAAATCCTTTAACCAGGTCACATTTAGCAATGTGTTTTGTAACCTTTAACAGGGTTGGCTCTTAACATGACATCACTTCAGAAGAGTGAAAACTTGATAGCATATTATTGGTGGTTTTTCCCAAATTGGGTTTCCATGTTAAATATTGGTGTCAACTTATGTGAATGTTTATATTGTGTTTTACTGTTAAGTTTCTACAAGCTTATTTCATTTGAACAGTAAACTGCATACTTATATTGTTGACTTATGCTATCACTGTTGAGCAGATCTGAGTTGTTTAAATTGGTATAAAGTTTTAATGGACACATCTAGACATGTGGATAACTGATTCACCCCCCCTCTTAGTTATTCTAAGTTCATTCTAACAATTGGTATCAGAGCTTTGGTCTCTTGAAAAAGTTTGAAGGTACTTGGAGCAAAAGATCAAGATGTATAAAAGGGGGGTACCAAAGTTGAACAAGGACAACTTTCCAGCATGAAAAAGTTTGATGAAATTTCACTTGGTTGGTGTTGGTGATTCTGCTAAACATCTTATTGATCAAGAATATGTAGCCCCTATAGGAGCTCTCAATGCTGCACAGTTAAGAGAAAATCAAGAACATAATCAAGCAATGTTGGAGATTGCATCATCCCTGAACTATCATGAGTTCGAAGACATAAAGGATTGTAAAAGCAAAAAGTAAATGTGGGATGCCCTTGAAACCATCTATGGAGGTGACACAAATGTTCTAAGAGCCAAATCTTAGAGCTTGAGAGGTAAGTTTGATGAAATGAAAATGCAAGGAGAAAATATAGTTTCATATTATGGTAGGATAAAGGAAGTTGTAAATGCTTTTAGAGGAGCTAAAGGAACCATTGATGATAACACTATCATGAGCAAGGTACTAAGAACACTTCTTCCTATTTATGCTATTAGAGTATCAAAAATTCAAGAATTGAGATGTACTCCTAACAACAATTTGACTTTGGAAAGTTTGGTAGGCAGACTTACTGCATTTGAGATGTCAAAATTTGATACTATACTCCACAAGCCATTGAATCTGCATTCAAGTCCTAGATGGTCCTCAAAAAATCAAACAAAGGAAAGAAATGTGTGGATAGTGATAGCAACACTTCTGATGATGATCTAGAAGAACTTGAGGCACTTATGACAAGAAGACTATCAAGAGGAAAAGGAAAATTCAAAGGTAAACTTCCTATTATTTGTTTTTCATGTAACGAAGTTGGTCATATTGCTGTAAGATGTCCCAATAAGAATGACAAAGATGAGAGAAGAGACAACAAGTATAAAGACAGAAAGGATGACCGGGACTTTAGGAAGTACAAGGATTACAAAGACAAAGGCAAGAAGTCCTGCTATATAGATGAAGAAGCTTCTAACAATGACTCTAACAAATTTGATGAAAATGATGCAGAAGTTGTGTATGTTGCAATGAAAGATGATTCTGATGATGATGATGATGAGAAAACTGCACTAATTTCTTATATGAGTAAAGGTGATCATTGGATTATTGACAGTGGTTGTTCACATCACATGACTAGTGATAAAGACAAATTTGAAACCTTATATCAGTGTAAAGGTGGTTATGTTAAATTTGGAAATGATACACCATGTCATGTTAAAGGGAAAGGATCAATTCAATTGACTGAAAAAAATAGATGTGATGATGTATATTGGGTTGATGATCTTAAGTATAACCTATTGAGTGTTTCACAGCTGAATACTTCTGGTTATAGAGTTGAATTCCATCACAAGAAAGTGAATATCTATGATGCCAATTGAGAATTAGTTAGAGGTGGTGACCAAACAAAAGGTAACTTGTTCTATTTGGATTTAGCTGACGAGACATGCTTGTTTGCCCAACATAATGATGTTTGGTTATGACATAAAAGGTTGTGTCATGTAAACTTTGATAACTTGGTAAGCATAATCAAATTGAAAAAGGTTAGAGGGCTGCCTAAGTTAAAGAAACCTGAAAATGCAATGTGTAAGCAATGTCAATTAGGAAAGATGACTAAATCTAGTTTTAAGAGAAAAACTCATACTTCTGAGAATATTCTAGAATTGATTCATACTAACCTTTGTGGACCTATTGGTGAGAAAAGTTATTGTGGAGACAAATATTTTATCTTATTTGTTGATGATTACTCTAGAATGATGACTGTTATGTTTCTTAAAGAAAAATATGATGTATTCCAATTGTTTAAGTGGTACTTGAAAAAAGATGAAAAGGAGACATGTAAAAATCTGAAATGTCTGAGATCTGACAGAGGAGGCAAGTTTATTTCTAATGAGTTTAACAAGTTTTGCAATGACAAAGGGATAAAAAGGTAGATGTCCGCACCTAGGACTCCACCACAGAATGATATAGCTGAAAGAAGAAACACATCTATCATGGATTGTGCCATAAGACTAATGATGGAGAAAAATGGTGCAAAGAAATATTGGAGAGAAGCTGTAAGTACAACAGTTTATACCTTGAACAAAGTACAAGTCAAGAAAGGTACAAATGCTACACCTTATGAGCTATGGTATGGATATGCACCTAGTGTAAGCTACTTTAAAGTTTTTGGAAGTAGATGTTTCATATTGAAGGATAAAAGAAATGGAAAACTTGATGCTAAAGGTGAGGAAGGCATATTTCTTGGATATTCAACTAAGAGTAAGGCATATAAGTTTTTGAATTCTAACACTAACAAAATTGTGGAAAGTGCAGATGTTAGAATTGATGAATATGAAGAAAGAAATGAAGAAGAAAGCATGACTGAGCCTAAGAGTTAAATATCATTCACTAATCCTGATGAGGTAGATTCTAACGAATTACCTAAAACTGAAACTGAAGTTGCCGAGAAACAGTTTGCACCTGCCAAGTCACATAATGAAATTGTTGGGAAACATGAGGTGACTGCCGAGCTATCTGATGGAGATGCCGAGTCACAATTTTAACCTAAATTAAAAATGAATGATCAATTTGAAGCACATAAAGAACCTACTTTGGCAAAATATGTAAGAAGGCACCACAAACCTGATCAAATCATAGGAGCAAAGGATTCTGCAGTCATGACAAGAGGAAAATTAAGAGTAGACACCTGCTTGTTATGTGATTTTGAGCCTAGAATAGTAAAAGATGCTTTAGACAATGAAGACTAGATTCAAGCCATGAATGAAGAAATTGAACAGATTGAAAAGAACAATACTTGGACACTTGTACCTAGGCTAATTGATAAAAATGTAATTGGTACTAAGTGGGTATTCAGAAACAAGTTGAATGAACATGGACAGGTAACAAGAAATAAAGCTAGACTGGTATGCAAGGGTTATGCACAAGAGAAAGGAATTGATTATGGAGAAACATTCACCCCAGTTGCAAGATTGGAATGTGTCAGAACCTTACTTGCATATGTAGCCTACAAAGGATTTAAAGTCTATCAAATGGATGTGAAGTCAACATTTCTAAATGGAATATTAGAAGAAGAAGTCTATATTGAACAAGCTGATGGATTTGTTGACCCAAGCAAAAGGAATATGGTTTGCAAGCTACACAAAGCACTATATGGACTAAAGAAAGCACCCAGAGCATGGTACAAAATATTGCACAACTATTTGATGAAGATTGGAATTGCTAGAACCAATGACAACAATAATCTGTATTTGAAGACAGAGAAAAGTAAAGGTACTTTATTTAGCTGAAATTTTTGTTGATGACATTGTCTTTTGTGGACAAGATATGTTATGCCAAGCATTTGCAAAGGAGATGCAAACTGAATTTGAGATGTCTATGTTTGGTGAGAAATTTTTTTTTTGGCTTACAAATATATCAGATGAAGAATGGTATCTATATTACTCAATCAAAATATGTCAAAGAGATACTAAATTTTTTTGGAATGGAAGATTCAAAACCAGTGAGTACTCCCATGGCCACTGGACATAAATTAACAAAGAATGATGAAACAAAAGAAGTAAATCAAACACTATACATATCAATGATTGGAAGGCTGCAATATGTTGAACACAGTAGACTTGATATTGCAATAGCTCTTGGTATTGTTGCTATATTTTCTACCAATCCCAAAGAAACTCATATGATGGTAGTAAAAAGGATTTTGAGATATTTGAAAGGAAAAGATGCATATGGTCTATATTACAGAAGGGATGAGAAATTTGAACTCAGAGTCTATACTAATTCTGATTGGGCTGGAAATGTAGATGACAGAAAAAGCACCATAAGAGGAGCATTTCTTTTGGGAAAAATATTAGTTTCATGGACAAGAAAAAAATAGAACTGCACCTCACAATCTATAGCTGAAGCTGAGTATGTGGCAGCAGCAGTTAATTGCTCTAACATTGTGTGGTTATTCAGATACTACTGAAAGGTATGAAAGAAGAGATCACAGAACCAGTTGTCATATATTGTGATAACACGATTTCCATTAATATTTCAAAGAACCTTGTAATGCACTCTAAGACAAAGCATAAAGCTATCAAGTATCATTACTTGAGGGAGATAGTTCAGAAGAAGGAAGTGAGACTAGAATATGTGAACACTAAAGAACAGTTAGCAGACATATTTACAAAGGCACTACCCAAGGATGCTCATGAGTATTTGCGATAGAAGTTGGGGGTGATTCCCCTAACTGAATCTAATTATTTTAGAATGGCACTGTTGCATCAAATATTTTATTCAGAATATTTTTCACATTGATGCACAGACAATTACGCTTTAGGATGCTGCCTAAAGTTGTGAAAGACAGAAAAGGACAGAAAAATAAAATCACTCATAAGCAAGATGACAGGAACAACATGATACAGAGTTTAGAGCAAAATAATCTGCATGATGAAGATGCCAACATCTTTGGCATTGTTGTCAAAGAGGGAGAAGTTTACTGAAAGAGGGAGAATTATACTGAGAAAGATACATAGAGAGTTTACTACTTAGAGAAAAAGAGATTGATGAATAGAAATAGAAAGATATCAGTGTGATCACAGACACATAGAGAGAAAAATTTTACAAGATGAGAATCAGAATGAAGCTAAAGACATTAATGAAGATTTGTTCATATCAAGGAACATAGGCACTTTTTGGATTGTATGGTAACTATGTTTGAAATATTATTGTTTTATTGTTTTGTGTTGCCATCAATGACAAAGAGGGAGATTGTTGGAAATATTATTTGGAAAGCTACAATGGAAACAATTATTGTTTTGTCATTGATGTCAAACCTTAACTGGTGAGATTATTGCTATATGTTTGAGTACCATATCTATTGATTGATGGAGGAGATTTAACAAGAAGACCAAGAAGAATGGTTGAGTTATGAGGAATTACAAAGGGTACTTTATCAATTGGCACATTGGCAAAGTGATATGTTGTTTATCTTTCACTAACAATTTACTAAGAACAGTTTATGCTGAGCAAGTTTTTGTGTTGGCCAAGCACCAGTATGTGTTGAGCATATTTTCTTGTATGTGCCGAGCGTCAGTAAATTGCTGAGGAACACAGTGTTGGATGAGTAGCAGTATTTTGATGATTGATAAGATTTAAGATCTCTGGCCGACATAGTTGATTTTATTGGGATATGTAAAGTTAATTATGGATAAGCACATTTGATCTACACTATGTAAATACACGGGTAACCGTAATTAATGCATGGATCAAAGATTTAATTGGTGATTGTATTGGAGAAATAAATTAAATGTAATGATGGAAAGGTATGTTGGATTTGACCTAACCTAAGATCTACAATCTTTATTAAGCGGCAAAAAGATGTATCTAACCTAGATGGAGAGGTATATGATAACCTCAATGGGTTATTCATGGAAGTAGCGAAGATAGCTGTGTATGCAAGAATATTGCATGGTTAATTGACTGATTGGCAAGATCTAAGAAAAGAAGGCTAAGCAGAGAAGCAGAGAGAGATTGATTGACGAATTCCCAAGTAGATCTGGAGTTTGAGATGAGAATGGAGGCCACTCAGTGAATTAGCATAAGAGCTGAATTGGATCTGGATTGTAAAGTAATTTGTATGAATCAGATCAAACCTGCTGATTATTTTCTAACCATTGTATCAGTTCAAATCCTTTAACCAGGTTGACCTAACAATCATTGTATAAATCCTTTGAGCAAGGTGACATTAAGATTGGAATGTTCTAATTCCTCTAACAAGGGCACTCCTGACAGGGTGATTAAATCCTTTAACCAGGTCACATTTAGCAATGTGTTTTGTAACCTTTAATAGGGTTGGCTCTTAATAGGGCATCACTTCAGAAGAGTGGAAACTTGATAGCATGTTATTGGTGGTTTTTCCCAAATTGGGTTTCCACGTTAAATACTAGTGTCAACTTGTGTGAATGTTTATATTGTGTTTTACTGTTAAGTTTCTGCAAGCTTATTTCATTTGAATAGTAATTTGCATACTTATATTGTTGACTTATGCTATCACTGTCGAGCAGATCTGAGTTGTTTAATTTGGTATAAAGTTTTAATGGGCACATCTAGACCTATGGATAACTAATTCACCCCCCCTCTCAGTTATTCTAAATTCATTCTAACAACTAGATCTAATAGTCATCTTATATAATTCCTCTGTGTATTCTTCAACACTCATGTATTTCTACCCCAAGTTCTCCAACTTATTGAACAAATCTAATTCATAATCTTAAGGGATGAATTAATATTTTAACCTAGAAATAATTACCCTCCATCTACTCACCATGTTCCTCTTTATCTTTCTACAGTTCCTTCAACCATAAGGAAACATGACCCTTCAACTTAGTTTGTGCTAACCTAACCCTCTATGGATCTCTGATATGTTCAAGCTCAAAGTAATCTTCTAACTCTCCAATCCAATCTATCAAATCCTCAGGATGCAGTAAACTGGTGAAAGTAGAAACATCCATCTTATGAATTTTACTTACTTGTGTCACAAATATTAACAACCTTTCCTCATCTATAGGGATCTCAGCATCTACAGTCTAAATATCTTCAACAGCTTCCTCAAATTCTTCTTCACTCTCAGGATTCCTTCTCAATATAGTCAACACATTTCTGATCTCATTCCTCATCTCAACTCCATATTATTTCATCATTTTATCTATCCTTCTAGGGTTCATCCTTGTAGGAGGCATTTTCCAATTCTTAGGTGCAAATATCCCTCCAATCGGTGATCTATCATGAGATGCTCCTCCAACAAGTGATCTATAGACACACAAGCAACTTGCCTCCAATCAGTATACCTTAAACACTCAACAACCAACAACATCAACAAAAAACCCTTCCTATCCACCTTGTACAAGTCCTCTATGATTGCGAGTCAGATCTTCACTCTTCCACCTCATGATCAACAAGTCAAGGCTTTACAAGTCAGGAACTCAGGTCTACCAACACAAGAATATCCACCTCATTCAACCTCAATATTGTTCATCTTTCAACCATGTTCTCTAATACCACCTGATGCAGTCAAGGATGGAGAAAACTCAAGGAGATTGGTCCAACCCTTGCAACCAACAAGATACAACGGAAGAAAACAAGACTAATAGGTAATAACAAGAGATTTAGCCTTTTATTATCATTGAAAATTATTTAAAATAGATCTACAACATGTTGTTTCATGACATGCCAGTCATACATGACAAGAATACATGCCTGATTACACTCAAAACCCTTACAATCCTACCCAGATAAGCCAAATAATATTATGAGATCACCCTTCTCCTTAGGAACAAGTCCATAAACTTATAAAGCACTTGCAACATCAAGTCAACCTTGAAAAGATTACATTCCCAAAGAAATGAGTAAATAAATTACACCCAAATAGGTCAGGACCCAAATATTAAAGAACAACATCCAATGAAATATTTAAGATATGTGACCACACAATAATTTTGGCCTCAAAAGTAACAATGGCTGGCATGATCACGCTCGAAAAAACCAACCAGAAGATCGGGAATCGATTGAAAAATCTAACCACCAATCGGAAATAAGAACAAGACAAATACACAAAGAATCTATCACAACTTACATGTGATGAAACCAAATGAGCTGTGATCATAGGATAAGCTTTAGGTTGAAGCCAAGAACACACTGTTAGGAACACAACCAAAAATAAAAATCACAGATCAACCGCCACCAAAAACTGCCTAACTGGAACATAACGGAAAACACACTAAAGGAATATTTTTGGTTGATGCAAAATTTCAAAAATCCTAAGATGTTCCTACATCAGTATTCATGTACAAAAGATTGTGATTTCTTTAAATGAATGAAAATCAGGAAATATATATTTTCTCAACAACTTGAGAATTGTATTCATGTACAAAAGATTTTGATTGCTCTAAATGAATGAATCCTTATAGAAAGGAAAAATAAAATTCTAGATCTAAATCCTAGAGGAATATTAAATTATGTATCACCAAATGTCAAAATCATAATGAGTGAGACAACATGACATTTAATTAGCCTAATCTAATTAAAGGAAAAAAACATTCCCAAGTTTACCTTAAGTGAATAAAATAATAAGACCCTAATTAGATAAATAATTAGGTGAAATCTTAATTACTCTAACATGGGGCAACAAATTGAAATGAACATTTGCAAGGTGTTGTCTCTACTATGGTGGATCGCTTTAGGATTTTATTCTAGTTTTGAGGTCATTGTCCCTATTGGTCGTGGACCTCCCATAGTGTCTAGAGCTTCTACAAGTTCTCACATATTTTCCGAAGCTACCAGGTTTGGTCCTATTCACCCATGACTAATGAACTGATCTCTCTTATATGTCATACCTTCTCCTTTAGTAGTTTGTGACATGGATGTTGTTGATAGTGACGATTTATACCAAAAGTGAGACATGGTTTTTTGTTTATCCAATCTTCGGCCTTCTCTTGCTAACTTGCACAACTGGGATCTAGCTTCTTGGAAGCTTATTGTGACTGGTAAGATTGACCTACTCCCTTGTGCTAAAGGTTTCCTCATTGTGTTTTTTGCTTCATCAAGGGATCATAATTTGGTGTTGGATCAACTCTCTCTCTCTCTCTCTCTCTCTCTCTCTCTCTCTCTCTCTCTCTCTCTCTCTCTCTCTCTAAAANTCCTCTCTCTCTCTCTCTCTCTCTCTCTCTCTCTCTCTCTCTCTCTCTCTCTCTCTCTCTCTCTCTAAAACACACACACACACACACACACACACACACACACACACACACACACATTAATCACCTCATATAACCAAGTTATATGTGCATTTGGTTTGGGTTAGAATATCAAATCTTTCCCTCAAGTTTTGAGAGGATTCCTGTTATGGCCCATTCCACCTTTGTTTAAATTTTGGTATATATTGGTATCTCCAAACCCCTTCACATGGATGTCTTTTGATGGTAGGGGATAGGCCTTGGATGTAGCCATTGGTTGTGAGGGCCTCCCTTTCAAATGTCACCACTGCTTTTCTAGTAGTCACTTATCTTCATATTGCTCTCTTTTGTATCATAAAGGAGCTACTTGGTGGATGAATGTTAAGGAAGAGTGGACTTAACCATTGAGGTTCTCACCTTTTCTGAGGATAATTTTTCTCAAGATTTTGATGAAAATCTTTCTTTTGGCACAACCTTTTCATGTCCTAAAGTCTCTATTGTGGTTAATCCCCTAGTGAGGGGTTCACCTATTGTTTCTCCTTGTATGGGGACTTAAATGATACAATTGCTTGGAATATAGTTTGTAGGAGGGAAGGTCCTTTATCTAAAGTATGGGGTTGGGAGCCTTGTTTCCTAGTGGTCCCTTACTTTGGTTAAAAATATTTTTATCCTTTCTTGGTTGTAACTTTGTTTTTTTCCAATCTCATTTCTTGTGGGATTCACTCTTTTTTCCCTTGATGATTGTTATGTAGATAAGACTAGATCCTTTCCAAGCTTATCTAGTATAAATGATATGTTACTTATAAATACTTTAAAAGTTGATACAATTTAAATACCCACACCCATGTTCTATCTCTACAATAACCAACCTCAAGCATTGTCAATGCTCTCGATATTTGTCATCTACATATTATCACATAATATCATTCTAAACTAATTCCAACATTTTTTTATAGATAAGGATTTCACATTTACTAAATATATCCTTAAATAATATAACATTCTTCTAATGAAAACTTATAAAAGGATTTAAGAATGAACTATCTTGGAATATAATTGAACTAAATTTATATTCATTTTTGTATCATACTCTTCCAATTTTGCTAAATTACAATTTTGTCTCCATGTATCCAATAATTGTATGACCTCTAATAGTTCCATTCTATATCTTTATATATTCTTGTGTGAGTTGATATAGTACATTCATAATTTTGAATCACTTAAAAATCTACACAAACTTTTAGTCATCTCTGTAAATAAATGTAATGAGTAAGGAAATGCTTACTTACTTTTCCGGGCTGTTTAAGTAAATCTTATTAACATATTTAGGATTTGGATCTGGAACATAAAACTCCATTGCAGAACGATTAGGATAACCGATCTCCCAGATTGTTGGTCCATCTCTTGGTGGTTCATATATAAGCTCGCCCCAGTCAAAATTATAACCTACATAAAACATTACAGTTTGATTTATATTTAGAAAATATTCCTTGGAGAAAATAAAGTTGAGTTGTATCAAAATGGTGAAGATTGTTTAATTTAAACAATGACATTGATAATAATTTATTTCCAATAAAAATTAAAATTTGTTACCAAATAGATAGAAAAAAATTAATCAAAAAATAAAAATAAATGTTATATAGACAAAATAAATAACTATTAATATAATCTAATTGCTTATGGATTCAACCTTACACAATCAAATTGAGAAGAAATTAGATTATATTCATATGGATTACGGAAACTTGATGTTTGTAACTATTAATATTTTTTAATGTTGAGATAAAAACTTAAAATGTTTATGTTATGAACATTAACCAAAATATTATAAATATTTAAATGACATATTATGAATGCATGAAAGGTATGAATATAATTCAAGTGTTAAGGCTTGTGAAATGTACCTATAATATAAATAAAATATCAATAATGAGGCTAGAACTCCTAATTATCTTTCAACCTAGTTGTTAAAAAAATATCATCAAGCCCATGTTGCACCTCAATAGTTCTATCTATCTCTACACTTTTAG
Organism: Thuja plicata; assembly: GCA_018584345.1. Lineage (NCBI taxonomy): Eukaryota > Viridiplantae > Streptophyta > Pinopsida > Cupressales > Cupressaceae > Thuja > Thuja plicata. The sequence goes on along the minus strand of MU227458.1, from coordinate 1,836,407 downwards.
GAACCACCATGAGATAAGGTTCTTAAAAGTTATCTCTAATACATCTTACACTGTCTATCATTTCTTTGTCATACTTCTATAAGGATATTTATTTCCCAAGGAAGAGAACACCAATTTTAGAAAAAAAAAATAAAGAATATTGTTAAGATGCATATTGAAGCTAGATGAAAGGGAACAAATGGGTTTTGAAGCTAAGACAATATTATCATTTAATCACACCTTCAAAAACCCTATTTTCACAATGTTTTGCATCATTTTGATATTATTTGTAAGCTTAGTGAAAGACTTATAAACATAACCTTCATTATCAGCCACCCACTCTTTTGCACCATCCACCAAGTTTTACATTTGCATCATTCTATCTTATCCTTTCCCCCCACCATGAAGATTTAACGTTCATTAAAATGTGACTAATTTTTAATCTAAAATTATACCATTATCTTTCACTTTATAGTCATGTCTAATTACCATTAGCAATCTTGTAATGATTCTATACTAATTTTATATTATATTGTAGATGTCCAAAAATATTAATATTATTATTATTATGAAATTCCCTTTTATTCATCTAACTATTTAATTAAATTAATTAAATAGTTTCATCTATGGTATTTACATATTTTATAAATACTATCCTAATGTATTATATTTAAATACATTTCCCAAAAAAATCCCCCTTTTAATAAATTTACATTTATTAAATATCCCTCCTGATGACATTAAGTTTTGCCATTAGTATACTTAAGTGAAAAACATGATAAAGGTCATCGGTATAGGCATAACCAACGGACATCAAACATACCCGACAAGATGACAATGTCTATCATGAAAATGCTAAGTATAGAATTGCCTGATGAACACTGACTAGTGTTCAACCAACGACAAAGCATAAAGGACATTACTGACGGTACAGTTTTGTGAACATTGCCGACAGAGCAGAAACGGCAGAAACCCGACGAACAGTTCAATAAAGGGACATTGATGGAGCAGAAAACTGACAGAACAAAGAATGAAAGAAAACCGACAGACTGATAGAGCAGCCCGACCATCAGAACCGATAGTCAGTTACAGAACCCGCAAAAAGTGGATCTGACTTTACACGTCAGATAAAATATTGTAATTCTATTTAGAGTTTTTATTTGTTTTAACACTTTACTTGAGGGTCAAGCAAGCATATTGTAAATGTTTTAAAGCATCCTAATAGATCTAAAACATAACTAACTAAAGATCAAGGTCAAGTTGTAAGCCTTGGATCTAGAGTTAATTTGAAAAGCATGAATCAAGAATATACCTAGAAACTAGAATAAATAGATGTTCAATCATTTGTAATAGGAGACATGAAGTAACTCAGAAAAATATTGTAGCCATTGAGAGCATCTAAGCAGCAGAAGAGAATTCATGCAAAGTTTAGAAAATATTATATCAGTTATCAAGAACACAGACAAGGCTACCGATGAGCAGAGACAAGGTATTATTCAAATCACTCAAGGTGATTGCATATACATTGTAAGCTTTACATGATCTGTTATCAGCAATTAGAGATTGCATATACTATCAGATCAATATTTATATTGTAGTTGCATTCTAACAAGTGCATCACATCATAAATCCTTTTGTAGAAGGTGAACTTAACAGTTCTTGATAAATCTCTTAACAGAGTGCACACTTCACAGTGTTGCTAAAGCTTCAAACGAAGTAGATCCTAACAGGTCTCCACTATAATACTCCTAATAGGGTAGATCTTCAGAAGTGATCAAATTGTAAGCCTTAACTAACTCCCTTCTTATCTGTAGATAGTGAAGTTTTGTAGGTAGACATCCCCACCACAGTTTTTACTTCCCAACAGGAGTTTTCTGCGATATCATATCATGTGTTATGTGTTATTTACTTTCATGTATGTTTCTTGAATGTTTACACATGTAAAGAACTTATATTATGATTTCACATACATAAGGAAAGATGAACAGATAGATAGGAATATACAAATCTGATGATACAAAGGTTAATGGGCCAACCACAAAAATTTTTAGAGGTACTGATTCACCCTTCCCCTCTCAGTACATCATTCCAATAATTCCAACAATTGGTATAAGAGCTAATTCTCTTTCTTGAAAATCTTAAAGACTTAAGAGAAAAGATCAATACAATGGAAAAGTACAGACTGGACAAGACTATTGAGAATGAGCAGTTACAAATTCAGATTTACTATGAGCAGTACAAAGAGGCGAGAGTAAGCATGAGAAAGTTGCTTGATGAAATAAAGATCATGGCAACTAGGCTTAATGAGAAATATTATCAAGAAGAGGAGATCCTAAATTACTTCAACTCAGCTAAATCCGCTACAAGCAAAGCATTAGACACATTAGTAGAAGAAATCACAAGTCTACAAGAAGTCAATCTATATCTGATAGAGCAAATCAAGATGCTGCAAATCGGTCAAGAGACCCAGATGGTAAAAATGATTGATGTCATGAATGATTCAAGAAAATATGAATTAGAAAGAACATTGGCTATTGATGATAGGAGGAAAATTACAGAGAAACTACAAGAAAAAGAATCAAAGATTCAAAGATTTACTGATCATCACCATGAGATTACCAACCAGATTATTCTTATGAGTCAAGAGGAAAACAAATTAAATACTGAACTCATTGAAAGAATATAGATCATTGGTGAGCTAAGGGAAGAGAATGAGAAGCTAAAGCATGAAGTCAGAATTCAGAATCAGCACAATGAATTAATCAAGAAAGCTGAAGATAGCAATAAAAGAATGGATGATTTCCTTGATAGACAAAGAAGAGTCAACAACTACACAGGAATGGGGTACACCAGCAATGGAGAATCATCTAATCAATTAGATCAAAAGAATGTTTATGCAACTCCAAAAACCAAGAAGCTATCATGCAATCACTGTGGAAAACCAGACCACACCTCAAACATTTGCAGAAACAAAATGAAAGGTATCCCTCAATCACAATCTACTTTCATTGGTAATTGTTATAAATGTCACAAGAAAGGGCACAAGGCATTTGAATGCAGATCCAAGGTGGAAATTCTAAAGATGAAAACCTACATGGACAAACACTGTCCTACCTACAAAATAAATGGACATACACATCAGGAGTGTTGGAAAAAGAACAAGAAAGCATGGACACCAAAAGAACCTGATAATGGCTATAAATCAACAAGATTTGGTAACTCATATGTTTGGGACTATAACACATGGGTAAATTGCACATCATGTGGAAGGTATGGTCATATATCTACCAACTATATGAGAAAATGGACTAGAAGACCAAGAGGATGGTTCAATCTAGGTATGACATGTTTACATTGTCATAAGGTTGGACATGTGATAAAAGATTACAAAGACCGACTGATAGAAACAAGCACTTATCCCAATGGAAACAACATTGATGACATCAAGAAGATGAGAAATAAGATGTGGGTAAAAGCTACAAACACTAAAGGTGTTGGAACAAGAAATGCAAATGACGATGCATGGATCTGGTGGCATCACCATTTCCAACTAATTTGCACAAGTAAGTATGGAACTGCATTATGACAAGTTATATTATGCATTGGTTCCATTACATATTGATCATATAGACAAATTAGCATTATTGAAGATGCACTATATTGTTACTTATAATATTATTGAAAAACAACCATCAGTTAATGGGTACAAATTAGCATCGGTGAACACACATAGAAAAGTTGACATTACTTACCAAAATGTATCGGTCATTACACAAAATCCAAGTCGCTAAGTGTAAACCAATGGACATTGATGATCCTTGAGTCGATAGAAGTTGTTGTCGCCATTTTACCAACAATCATCGGTGAAGTCACCAAAGCTGCTAGCAACCCTGACACTTTGCACCTACACCAAAGATGTTATTTATGCCTCAACCAACGAACTCAATATTTGTATATAGACAAGTTTTTGGGCATTAATGACAACTTAGGGCACAAAAGTTATAAAAGCGCGATGGAAGAACTCATTTCGCACCCGCAATTTTTGAGCAACCAAGCAGAGCTAAGTAGAGTGATTGAAGAGAAGATTGAAGTGTGACCTCAATAATATTTTAACACAACTTAAAGGATTCATGAGTGATCACAGAGATTCAGTAAGCACCTATGTTCACCGACTGCATTGTTTAAAGTTACGAAAATCCCTAAATTTTTGAAAATGATGGCATCTACTTCAAGAATTGAAAAATTGAAAGAAGATAAGAAGAAAATGATCAATCTTATCAACAACAACACTTGTGTTGAACCTAAATACAAGTTGCACCTAGAAATCGCATCACAACTTGATGATTCCAGAGCATTCTCCAGAATCCCACCTAGGGTTTTGCTGGTAGAGGATGTAAGGTCCTATATTCATTGCAAAATCTCAGAATTAGGAGATCTAGACCTAGACAATGCCTATATAGCACTATGTGATGAAGCTAGAAACCTGAAAGAAGAGAATAAGCATCTGGAAGTGAAAGGTCTAACGAATGCATTACATTTTCCCTAGGTTTTTAAGACCAAATGGATACGGATAGTTCTCAGTAGAATGCATAACTAGACATTATGGCTTAATGAGCCAAAATGAATAACAAAAGATGTTATTCATGCAATTACTAGATATCCCACAACCAACAAGCCACAAGCTCACAAGTACCCATCCTTGAAGGAAGTGGAAAAGCTAACTGGTGCAAAATCAAACAAGAGAGATCTCAAGGTCAGCACTATCACCAATGAGGAACTCAAGTTTGGTGCATGTGTGGTAGGATACAAAATATTCTAGGCCAACAGAATGAACAACATAGCAAGCACTGCTATGAGCACAACCTACAAGATCATAAAACTAGGAAAGAAGATGGATCTTGCAGAGATTTTGTTGAATCAACTTGAGGAGAACATGAACACCATAAGATCTTCAAGGACAAACACTTGTAAGTTTGGTTCCCTCATTATGTACATATTATTTTTCTTTGAAGAATACTTTCTTTCCATAGGAGAAGTAGTATGGGACACAAGCAAACATGTAACCATACAGATATGTGAGTACATAGAATCATTAGGTACAGATTTTGATGACCTAATGAATGTGTATTTCAAAGAATTTAAAGAAAAGATGTAAGCTATAACTAGGATACCTGAGAGTTTGATAGAAGAGCACAAGGATGACATATGTTTTATGGTAGATACTGAATTTACCTATATCAAACTAATAGTACCTAGAAAATCTTGTCTATCACCATTAGAATATGAGATCAAAATAGGACAAGCTACTAAGTGCATCAAGGCACTATTGAATGAACCAGTGGACAACAAGCAAGAAAGATTTGGCACTTATGAAGAAGCCAAACCAAAGATCAAGATAGATCTTGTTGTCAAGAAAATTGTAAACAAGAAGAATAAGATAATAAAAGACTTAACCAAGAAATTTGCAATTACTAAAGAAGGTGAAGAACAAACAGAAGGAAAGGAGGAACAAATTGAGGGCTAGTCACCTATTGGTGAAGATACAAAAAAGAATGAATCAAAGGGTACACAGTCAGATTCACCACCTCCTCCTCCACCTAAGAGATCAAGAACAATAGCCGCTTCAAGGGAAAGAAGCAAAACTAAAAAGGAAGCAACTCCTTCACTGCTGAAGAAAGGAAAAGTGAGAGCCTATAAGAGAAAACCAGTCTCACCAAAAGAAAAATAGACCAAAAGGAGGAAGTTGAAAAGAACTAGAGAAGATATAGAAGACTCAGCTATGGATGAAGCTGACATAGATGTGCAAAAAGGGAAAGAACCCTTGATTCCAAAAACAATTGATGAAATATGTAAAAACATCTCAGAGTCACCATCTATTTCTGATCCTACCATTAGGAAATGGTTGAAATTTGATCCAGAGGATAAAAACAAAATTGAAGAATCTATAATAGCTAAAATGTACAAACACCATTATGTTCCACTACAATTCTTAGAATATGATGTTCCCAAGGAACTATCAACGAGATTGTCTGCAAGATGGACATTTACACTACATCAGGAAAAAGAGATAAGAGAAAGAGTACTTGTTACTCTTATGCCTTCTGATTCAAAGATGGAAGAGATAAGTGAAATGATGAAAAAGTATGAAAAGGAGTTCTCACCCAAAATGAGAGCATAAAAATTTCTCAAGGGGAAGCTAATTGAGCTAGATCAAGACAACATTAAAAAGTGGTGCAAGATACTTAACAAGCCCACTAAGGAAGCTAGCCCGAAGAAAGAACACATCATCATCAAAGATGTACAGGATGACTCATTAGTGGAATTGGACAAAGAAGAGAGTGATAAAGAAGGTCCCAAACATACTGAAGTTATAGATGAGGTATGGCCTGACACTACTCTTGACAAAACTCAGAGTGAAGAAAGCCAAATTCGACCAAGTCCAATTCATATTGACTTGAGTAATGAAGAAGAGGTTACCAAAGAAGCATTGATAATAAAAGGTAACATATCTGAGGATATAAATGATGAAACATGGTTGGATAACATCATCAATGACACTACAAGAAAAGACCCTGTAGTAGAGGTGCAAAAAGACAAAGATATCAATGTTGTACAAGGTAATACCAATGGACAGGATACACCTACTAGCATTGCAGAGGTCAATACATCAACCAACATGAAAATTTTGATGCAAGCTATTGATATTGAATCAATTCAGGAGAAATCATCTAAGAAAGATGATGATATACCCAAGGACATGGGTAATGATAAAAATAAATATGCATCAGACACTCAAAAATATACAGATACAGAGATGAAGGATGCAACCAACACTCAACAAAAGGTGTCTCCCAAAAAAGACAAAGGAGAAGATACTGAAACATATGAAACATTGAGAAAGGATGAAGAAAAAGAAAAGAGTGAATAAGTTAAGAAAGATGAGAGCATGAAAGAAAAGGAAGATAAATATGTTGATACACCCAAGGACAATGAAGAGACATCTTCACAAAACAACCCAGTGGACTCTAAACAGAAGCAACAAGAAGCTTCATCTTCTTGACCTTCACCTAAAAAATCATTCCAATCTCAAGATATACAAATGGTAGTTCACCAATCTATCTCCTAGCCAAAGAAGAAGAAGAAGGTAATGAAGAAAGACATCTTGGTTGTAACACTTTATGAGGTAATTGAAATACCCAAGTGGGATGTATCTACTTTAGATACTAAAGCACTTCAAAAGTTAGGAGTGATGTGTCAAAGAAAAGCAATTCAAGAGAAAATGAAAAAGGCACATAGGGAAGCCCAAGCACTTGATAAAGCTAGGGACATACTACATCAACTTGTTTTGGATATCAAAGTTGAAAATGACATATCAATCATGGAAAAAATTGTAGTTCTTACCAACGCCATCACCAATCAAAATGTAGATGCAAAGAAGGCAATGGAAGAACAGGCAGAGATGAAATATCAACACAAATTGGTTGAAAAGATCAGCCAAGAAGTGGCAGAGAATAAGGTAAAGCTCTCTAAATTAGCAAGTCAATTAGAACCTATGATTGTTGAAGTTGTTACCTTAGTTCAGAAATTGTGCACACTTGAGAATTTCAAGAAGGAGAATAGTGAAAAGCAGTCCCAACTAGATTCAGATCTGATAGCTAGTGCACAAAGTTTAACCTCTGATGCAAACACTATAAAAATGCATCATGACAAGATCACAGAGGTAAACTGATTAAGACAAGAGATATGGGATGTAGAGACACAATTTAGAAATGAGGTTACCGAGCTCCAGGCTCACATATTTCCAAACCTCACCACTCTGTAACAACACATAATAGATGCAAGAAATATGATCTCAACCCCAAAGATGTCTGTGGTAGACAACATCTATGACATGCATGTAAGGATATCACTTGAGCACATGGCTCTTGAAAATTTGAAGGAGAAATGGGAGAAGATGATGCAGGAAATTAAAGCCTCACACTCTCACATCTTTGACAAGTTGTAAGTACCTTTGCCCTCATTATCAAAAAAGGAGGAATACATAGTACATATGTACAATATACTACATTAGCAAAAGGAGATAAGAATATGTATGTTGTATGTACAACAAGGATAGATATGTAAAAATATATATGTACATAAACTTACACTTACCGACATATGCATAGGGGGAGTCATTTCATGACTAAAAGAAAAATGACTAAGGAAGAAGTATACACAAGTGTACATAATAATACATCAAGTATGTTACACATATCAGTTTTTGATACTAATGTCAAAGGGGGAGATTGATGACATTAAGTTTTACCATTAGTATACTTAAGTAAAAAACATGATAAAGGTCATTGGTATAGGAATAATCGATGAACAAAAAGAATACCCAACAAGATGACAATGTCTATTGTGAAAATGCTAAGTATAGAATTGCCTGACGAACATTGACTAGTGTTCAACTAATGACAAAGCATAAAGGACATTACCGATGGTACAATTTTGTGGACATTACCAACAGAGTAGAAAAGGTAGGAACCTGACGAATAGTTCAATAAAGGGACACTGACGGAGTAGAAAACTGACAGAACAAAGAATGAAAGAAAATTGATAGACTGACAGAGTGACCTGACCATCAGAATCGACAGTCAGTTACAGGACCCGCAAAAAGTGTATTTGACTTTACACGTCAGATAAAACATTGTAATTCTATTTATAGATTTTTTATTTGTTTTAAAACTTTACTTGAGGGTCAAGCAAGCATATTTTAAATGTTTTAAAGCATCCTAATAGATCTAAAACATAACTAACTAAAGATCAAGGTCAAGATGTAAACCTTGGTTCTAGAGTTAATTTGAAAAGCATGAATCAAGAATATACCTAGAAACTAGTATAAATAGATGTTCAATCATTTGTAATAGGAGACATGAAGTAACTTGGAAAAATGATTGTAGCCATGGAGAGCATCTAAGATGCAGAAGAGAATTCATGCAAAGTTCAGAAACAAATTATATCAGTTATCAAGAACACAGACAAGGCTACCAACGAGCAGAGACAAGGTATTATTCAAATCACTCAAGGTGATTACATATACATTGTAAGCTTTACAGGATCTATTATCAGAAATTAGAGATTGCATATACTATCAGATCAACATTTATATTGTAGTTTCATTCTAACAAGTGCATCACATCAAAAATCCTTTTGTAGAAGGTGGACTTAACAGTTCTTGATAAATCTCTTAATAGAGTGCACAATTAATAGTGTTTCTAAAGTTTCAAATGAAGTAGATCCTAACAGGTCTCCACTCTAATACTCCTAACAGGGTAGATCATCAAAAGTGATCAAATTGTAAGCCTTAACCGGCTCCCTTGTTATTTGCAGATAGTGAAGTTTTGTGGGTAGACATCCCCACCGTAGTTTTTACTTCCTAACAGGAGTTTTCTACAATATCATATCATGTGTTATGTGTTATTTACTTTCATGTATGTTTCTTGAATGTTTACACATGTAAAGAACTTATATTATGATTTCACATACATAAGGAAAGATGAACAGATAGATAGGAATATACAAATCTGATGACACAAAGGTTAATGGGCCAACCACATAAAATTTTTTAGAGGTACTAATTCACCCCTCCCCTCTCAGTACATCATTCCAATAATTCCAACACCTCCATAAGACTAAAATTCCTCTAAGCTTGATTTAAATAAGGATACTATTTAAATAACTTTATCCCTTCCAAATCCCACCTCTTGCTAATAATCCCCTAACTTTGATTAAAAGGTAATTTACCTTTAATCATGTGCGCAATCCCCTTTTCCTTTTCAAACCTAACCCTCAATCCTAATCACTCATCTCCCTTCCACCTCTTAATCTCAACCATTCATTCCGTTTTCAAATTTAAAAAAGGCCTTCCCTCTTGCTTTTCATCTCTCATCTTGTTATTGCATTGATATTATGATAGAATTGTGCTAGGTTTTTCATTGCTAGTTTCATGCTTGTTATGCTTGAATTATCATAGATATTACATGTTTAGATCAATTTGGTAAAACCAATCTTAGTTTCTTTCTTTCTTTGCATTTCAATCCATGGTAGCTTAGTCATTTGGAGAAGTTTGAGACTAGTTGTTCCATACTAGTTCTTGAATCTTTCTTCCATTCATCCATTGTTGCATTGATCATAAACATTTTACTTGGGGAAGTCTTGGATATTGTGTTTGAGAGAGCACATTCACACATAGACATAAGAGAGCAAATAAAACAAGCCTCTTGGGTGCACTTGTTTCAATCTCTTTCCGATGATATGAGGATAATTTTTACATTTTTCATGATTGCTTCATCTTATTTGAATCTTTGAATGCTAACCCTCTAATAGTTTTATGTTTTAGTGGATGATTGCAGGTTGATATTTCCTTTTATACATATATAAATATTTGGAAATATACCATGACCACACATATAATAAGGCCTATATTTCAAATATCCCCATTGATAGAGGCCAAAAATTAAAATTTGACATGTTGATACACATATATACTCAAATATAGATTGCTTCACCATTGAATTTAGTAGAACTCATTATGTATTTCTTCTAAATATAAATAAATTTTTATTTTCCTACATAATGAACAACATATGTGAATTTTATATTAGCCATAAGATCCTCACAAAACTCTTATGTTTCCTTTTTCTTGTTATGTTACATGAATTTTGTACACCTTGAAATCCTTATTTATATTATAAATCGTAGTTAGGAAAAATAAAGTTGTGCACAGTTGTATAGATAATATTGGATGACAATTAATGACATTTTCTAGGAACTTAGGTTTCTTATATTTCAATCTTCTCTAACTTAAATCTCAAGTTTATCACATGAATCAAGGATCTCAAGTAACATGAGCGAATATTAGATTACATTCTTGGTTTTAGATATTGTGGTTCTAATTTCCTTTTGGGAGATCCTAGCAATTGGAGTTCTCTAATTGTGTTGGTCCTAGGTGGTCTTTTATTTTTAAGAGATGCATGTTTGGGAAGCTCTTGTTGCATACTTAGAGTTCCATAATAGTACAATTGTGTTAATTAGGAAATTTTTATCTGTTTATTTTAATGCATGAGTATCTATATATTACTATCAATGTGATGATTGATAGTAATGTATGCTTGGTCCATTTTAGACTTGGGTCTTGAGTAGGATCTTCAGCATGACAAAGTTTCTTTTCTTAACATTTAGTGGACGGCTATATATGAGCTACTTAAGTAAAAAAGAAAATTTTATGGAGTTAAATGGTGCTCTTTGAGTGTATAATTTTTTTATGCATGCAGTGGGACAATTGGTTATGATTCACAAATAATCTTGTAGCTAAATACAATGATAATATTTTCATACAGAGAGACATTCCTAGATATTATAGTGTTATAGTTTGAGTTTTGGTTGGAATGAGATGATTTTTTAAGATAGATTGGATGAGGCTAAAGAAATATTGGGTGTATACAGAGAAAGTCTTGGAATAGAATACTTCTTCACAAGGTCTCAATAGAAAGTTTGAAGAGTCTACACCTATAGTTGGATATGCATTAATCATACTCAATGGATAATGGTGTAATAGGTTTAACCCACCTAGTTTTCAAATGTATTCTATTTTTTTTTTCTGTATCATGCAAATGAGTCTTGAATTATAGAAATTTAAACTTTTAGGATGAGTTTGTCCTAATCTATTGAACCAATTCTAAGGATGTGTTTGATAAGTACAAATAATTGTTATTTCTATGGACTAATTCCCTAGATGTGGTAGCTTTTAAAGAATATATTTTTTCTTAATATTGGGTTATAAATTTGTTTATAGCAAGATAAAATTATGATCAATGTGGTAGTAAAAGTATCACCAATGTGGTACAAAATACTACTTTCATTCGTGGTTAGATCAACCAATTTTTTTGGCCTTTGTATGTCCCCTTATTTAACATATATAAGTGGGAGAATGTATGGAAAGGTGGTATAGACCTTACATAGAATATTTAATATTTTATAAAGATGTGGTCCACATTAAAATGGAATGTCATATCTTGAGTATAGAAACATTTTCAAAGTTGTATGTAACACCAGTGAAATGAATTATACATGAGGGTATCAGATACGTATATTTCATCTTGAGTACAATAATTAAATTAATGGACATGTGTATCTCACCATGGAGGTTGTAGTGACTCTTAGATAAATAGTTAAACTTATAAATCAAAATTGAAAAATTTAATTTAATGTATTGTTGATCAATGTCCATTCAAAGAGTGCTTAAAATAGAATATTTATATAAAGAAAGTAGTTGTAAAAGCTTATGCTACTAGATTTTATCCATAGTTAAAGAGTGTTGATCTCTTGTTTCTTCTGATAATAGTATTATAAGATGATGATTCTACTACATTTCTCAATAGTTAGAGAGCATGTGTTGGAGGTAATAGACTCATTCTTTTCTCACTCTTGATATAGTGTTGATACTGTAATATTATATTATAATAAAAAGGATTATTGATAATATAATTGTTCCATTTCTGTCAAGATTAAACCCCTTAGTTTCTCTATTGATTAGTCTAATGAGAGGAAAGAATATCTTGACAATGTGGCAACACCTCTAGAATGGTGTTATTCTCTATTATTAAACTCTCAATCTGTAGCTTGATCTGCTCCATTTTCTTATAACCTTCATGCAATTATAAGCTATAGAGACTAACAATTAGGGTGAAGGAAGGATACTATGAGTTTTTAGTAGTCGTAAACAACCCCTTTCTATGATTTTTCAAACTATTTTATGTTTCTTTAATCATCTTGATGGTACAACAAATATTAAATATAGCAGAATTATCAAAATATTTGGTGAAATAATTTTTCCTACAAAGTTTTGGTGATTAATTTTCTTTTATAGGGAAGACTACATGTCTCTTCCACTTCTGGAAATTACACACCTCTATCACATAATTATAATGTCTTAATTTTGAGGGTGGGAGTGATTTCTTTATTTGGGACCTTTCATGTTAATAATCAACTGTGACAAATTCATAAGGCCATGTTTTCTACTACATCACCAACTTTATTTATTAGAGACTCGTATGGACGTTAAATTTAGACCCAAAAAGATTCAAATTGTTTATTTACCATTATTAATTTTAACCTATTGAGAGTTGGTACTTATATTTATTTCTTAAATATGTCCATTGTTTGTAAGAATACCACCAAATTTGAGTTTATTTACATCTTAGATAAGAAATTTGATATACATCAAGAAGAGCTAACAAAGGTCAGGGAATTGATAAAATTGTTGGAAGGATATAAAAAATATTTGAAATGATGAGATAGGTATATGTCTAGTAAAAAAAGAATGGATCATTGACTATGGACATGATGGAAATGACGAAGAATATAGAAAGGGAATAAATACATGTCTATGAACAATTTGTAGAAGGAAAATAAGAAAATAAGGATATAAAGTGAAGATATTGAAGGCTAATGTTAAAGTATTATTTATTTTATTTTTAGTTTAAATTTCTATATTTTTTAAATGCATCTAGTTAGAATAAGCTCACTTAGTTGTGACAAATAGTTATGTAATCATGCCTTATGCATTTGATTTCTGCATATCTAGTTAGTGAGTCAATTAGTTACATAATCATGGCTTGTCCACCTAATTTCCATTTATCTAATATTAATTGAGTTACACCCTTCCCAATAGTTAGCCCCGCCCGCTACACATAAATAGCCTTAGTTATGTCCATCTACTATGGATATTGATCCTTAAGAAGTTACCACCTTTACTGTATTTCCTTACTCTATATAAGAACATTTTTATGGTATTTGGCACTTCCTTTAATTCCTCAATGAGAATACAATTTTATTGTATCATATTTATTTTATATGTTGTTATGCTTTCATTTAGCATTATTATTATGTGAATATTATTATAAGGTATATGTTGGTAGAGAAGAGAAACTAGACAAACTTTTGGAGAAAATGGCGTATCATGTGACATTAAGCCTCCAAAACCTAGGAGTTTAAACATAACATGTAGATTAGGAGCACTAAGTATAGGTCATGTCCAATCTTATAGATACAAAAATATTGTAAGATATGGTTTCCAGTACGGAAGATAGAATAACAATATAGTGATAGAAAGACACAATATGGAAAAAAAGTAATAGAGAATACAATAAGAATGTATAGAGGAATATAAGGAGTTACAATGATGTATATGAAATATTGAATGGATACAACTATTATAAATACTTTTGAGCCTCAATATTATGTGTTATGTATGTTCTTAATATTTTATTAAATAAATAATTTTATGTCTGGATCGAATCCTTATCCCTTAATAGAATTGAGTCTAGGGTATAAGACTACAACACTAGAAAGTCATTGAGGTTCAAAGCTCCATTATACATCCACAAATATCTTGATCATATTGGTTCCATTGTTGGGACCTTGGCTAGATTATGTTGATGGTAGAATGAAAACTTTTCAAATTCAAAACCACAATTTGAATAGAGGAGAAATGAAGATGATGGAAAAGAAATAAAAACTTGCAATAGTGTCCTCTTGATGTCTATCCTATGAGAGTTACAAAAAATCCAATTGTTTACTTTTGAATTAAAATTTTTTATTAGAGTAGTTGGATGGAAGAGTCTTTGAATTCAAAATAAGCCTAATTGGAATGACCAAAGTTAGATTGAAGCACAACCTTGGAGGAAGGTGGAAAAAGATGAAACCAAAGAAGCTTTTCATTAACTCCAGTTATAAATTCATAAATTACCCATTCAAAGTGAAATCATAGAAAAATGATAAATAAATAAATAAAATGAGATATGGTGCACAAAATTCTCTCAAGAAGGTCATGTCTATACTGAATACCCTATGACATGAGAAAGGACAACTTCTACTTACATATAGAAGTACAAATAATAAATTTAATGCACATAGAGATACTGAGGAGGGGTGAATTAGTAATATATAAAATCTCAACTTCAAATTCAATCCAACATTAAAACCATTATTGGACCCTAATTTATTATTAGTGCAGCTAAGTAAATGATAAATACAATCACACATCAACAAGTAAGAAAACTAAATATCCAAGATGGAAAACCCATAGAGAGAATAACTACTTGGATCTACTATCCAAATCTAGCCTCACAAATAAATATGAAACTATAAATGTTTATGGGCACCAACCCACCTAAGAAACCATTCCCCCTAAAATGAATTTGTAGGAACCAACCCATAGGAGACACCAATCCCCAAATCCAAGATATGAGCACAAAATCAACAAGTGAGACACCAATATCAATTACATAAAGACATACCAAATATTTTTTATGTGAATCTTCACAACTCAAACTTCACCCTTTAACAAGTCTGATCTACATCAAAAAAATCAATCAATGTGCATATGACCTTGAAATAAAACCTCACATAACAATAATTGATATAGGAGCATCTAGGGTTTCAGTGCAATCTTGCATCAACAAAAAACATTTGAGTTTTTTCCTGTTCCTGGTTTCCAGTTGTAGTGTTTTTAGTCGCGGTTGAGTTCTTCAGATTCTTGGTGGTTGCGGTCATAATATGTTGTTCCTTAGATCATTTGGAAGATTTTCCTATGATCACAAATCATTTGGAGTTATCCCACCTGAGTTATGATGGATTCATTGATAGTGTTTAGAATGTGTTCTTCATGTTCCTAAACCAGTCAGTGTTTGGATCTTCAGTTGGATTTCCTTGATTGATGATTCTTATGGATCATTTTCCTATGTGGCTACATTTTTGGCCAACCTGTTTGTATGATTGTTCTTTGTGATTTAATAATTTTAAAGATCTCTTGATCTGAGGCCGATTGGGTAGTTGGTTGGTAACACATTTTGTTTGTCCTAGAAAATGTAATCTTGAGGCCTAATTCTTTGGTTGCGGTCATGTATTTATGTAGGATATTGGTTCTTGTTGGGGGAGCGATGAATGGATAGTTGATTAACACTACTAGAAGGATGGATAGATGTATGGTAGTCATAAATCTAAAAGAATAATCAAGATTGTAATAATTCCCTAGCCTTTGAGTTGGGCATGTCATATTTATGTCGTTGATCTTTGTAATTAGTTTACCTATTGAGGTTAATGCTTCATATGTGTTCCATACTCTAGATCTATGTGTTTACTTCTTGAAGTCTTTGAGTTTTTGTCGTGTAAATATTGCTGCAAGGTTGGTCTATTCATATTCTTATACCCTCCTAACTTGACTATGTTAGGTGGTATCAGAGCTAGGTTTTTATTTTCTATGAATGGATCATGTCTCCTAAGTGTGTGATTCCAGATTTGGATTGTCATGGGGTACTAGAATAAGGATCTGGCCTATGGTGACATAGGATTCATTTACAATGGATATGAGAGGTGATAGAGGTGTAGTCCATAATTTTGTTGAAATGTTGAGACAAATTTCTGCTAGATTGGAAGTGGTTGAAACAACCCAGAGGAGAGGTCGACATATTGAAGAAATTAGTGATGCTGAAGAAGAAATTAAAGAACAGGTTGAAGGAGAAGTCCAAGAATAACCTAAATTGGATCAAGGAGAAGAAAGGTTTATTAGAGCTCTTCCTAGGGTTAATACAAGACCACACTTTAATCCTCTAGATTGTGATGAAATATTGGATGCCGATGAGTTTTTAGATTGGATCTCAGCTATAGATGAATACTTTGATTGTGAAGGTACTGATGAAGACAAGAAGGAAAAGTATGCTTGTACTAGGTTAAGAGGTCATGCTTCACTTTGGTGGGATCATTTGCAGAATGATAGGATAAATAGATGTAAAGAGAAGATCAAATCTTGGGATAAGATGGTAAACAAGATAAAGGAAAATTTCTTAGCCTTTGATTATTAGGTTAGTTTGTTTAGAAGAATGCAAAATTTGAGACAAAATGATATGAATGCAAAATAATACACTGAGGATTTTTACAAGTTGGATATCAGATCTGGCTTTAAAGAGGATGAAGTAGAGAGAGTTGTAAGATACCTGAACAATTTTAGAATATCAATACAAGAGGAGCTTAGTATGATCAGGATTGGGTATGTAGAAGATTCTTATCAGTTTTTCCTAAAGGCTGAAGACAAGTTAAGTAGAAGACAATAACAAAGGGAAAGAGGCAGGGGTGGTAGATCATTTGGTGACTATAATAAAGGGAAGACAAAGGGGAAGGATCCTAAAATGAATTCTTATAGAGGTGTCTATAGGAATGAGGGCTTCCAAAGAGATGATAAAAGAATGTTTAAGGGAACTTGTTTTAAGTGTGGTGGAGAAGGTCATAGGATCTTTGAACACAAACAAGGTGGATCTAAAAAGAGGGCCAAAAGTAGAAAAAGGAAAACTCTTGTGGAAGAAGAGGCATATTTTGAATTTGTTAACAATAATCAGGATGAAAAGGGAGAAACATTGATCATGAGGAGAACCTTGTACCATGATGAAAATATGGAGAACCATTGGAAAAGAAAGAACCTATTTAGAACTAGATGTCTTATTCGTGGAAAGGTATGTAAACTTATTATTGTTGGTGGTAGTTATGAGAATTTGGCATCTGAGGAATTGGTAGACAAGTTGTAGTTGCAGAGATTGAAACATCCTAAACCCTATGAGATTGCATGGATAAAAGATGATCACAAGGTGTTGGTAAGTGAACAATGTTGGGTTAAGATAAAAATAGGGAAATATCATGATGAAGTAGTGTGTGATATAATGCCTATGGATGTATGTCATGTTTTGTTGGGTAGACATTGGCAGTATGATAGACAAACTACACATAATGGAAGAACAAACACGTATACTTGTGTGGATAATGGTATGAAACAAATATTTTTTCCTTTGGAGGAACCTTTTCAAGGGTAAGTTTGTACCAGTGCTAGTATTTTCATGATTGATGGAAGGAAATTCTTGAAAGGTATGAGACATGGGAATGTTTTTATACTATTTTTCCAAAGAAGACTGTAGACATAGATCTAAGAGGTGAATACCCTAAAGAGAATAAGGACATGTTGGATGAGTATGCATATGTGATTTTAGTAATTTACTTGATGGTTTGACACCGATTAGGATTATTATTCATTACATGGATCTAATTCCTAAAGCTAGTTTTCCTAATAAAGAAAATCACCAGTTGACACCAGCAAAGAATGAGGAATTGAATAAACAAGTACATGAGTTGTTGCAGAAAGGATTAATCAGAAAAATTTTGAGTCATTGGGTAGTACCTAAAATATTGGCACCTAAGAAGGATGGATAGTGGAGGGTGTGTACAGATTCTAGAGAAATAAACAAGATTACTATCAAGTACCAATTTCCTTTACCTAGGATGGATGACATAATGGATTGTTTGAGTGGAGCTTAGTATTTCACAAAGACTAATTTGAATAGTGGTTATCATCAGATCATAATAAGAGAAGGTGATGAATGGAAGACTTCTTTTAAGACTAACGAAGGTTTGTATGAATGGTTGGTAATGCCTTTTGGTTTTTATAATGCACCAAGTACTTTCATGAGAATGATGAATGAAGTGTTGAAGGAATTTTGGGTAAGGTTATCATAGTTTATTTATATGACATTCTAATTTTTAGTAAGAAAAAAGAGGAATACTTGTTGCATGTAAAAAGAATATTAAAAAGGTTAAGAGAGAAGTTGTTGATAAATTTGAAGAAGTGTACTTTTATGAAGAATGATCTTGTATACCTTGGATTTGTGATTTTTGATGAAGGTTTGAAGATGGACCTTGAGAAGGTTAGAGAAATTGTTGAATGGCCTGAACCTGAAAGTGTTAGTGAGGTAAGACCATTTCATGGCTTGGAAAGTTTTTATAGAAAGTTCATAAGGAATTTTAGTTCTATTTGCAATGCTATGACTAAGGCAATGAGGGGAGATAATAAGTAATTCAAATGGACACATGGAGCACAAAGAAGCTTTTATTTTCTAAAGAAAAAGGAAACTGAACGAGTTGTCTTAGCACTACCAGATTTTAGTAAGGTATTTCAAGTAGATTGTGATACTAGTGGGAGTGCAATCGAAGCAATACTAAGTCAAGAAGGTATACTAGTTGCTTACTTTAGTCAAAATTTGAATGATGCAAGGAGAAAGTATTCTATTTATGATCACAAATTTTATGCTATTGTTCAAGCTTTGAAGAAGTGGAGACATTACTTATTGCCTAAGGAGTTTGTGTTGTATACCAATCATCAGGCTTTATATTATTTTCATAGTCAGAGTAAGTTAAATCAGAGACATGAGATGGGTTGAATTCTTTTAGAGTTACTGATTTGTATTGAAGCATAAGAATGGTATGTCTAACAAAGTTTCTAATGCTTTGAGTAGAAGAAGAAATCTTATGACAAAAATGAAGGTGACAGTGCTTCGATTTGATGAATTGAAGACCTTGGATAAGGATGATCTTGATTTTTTTAAACCTTGGAAATCTTGTAAGGAACCTTTGGTTACCGATAGGAGTTCTTTCTTGGATTATTTCATATAGGATGGTTTGTTGTTCAAAGGAGTTCAGTTGTGTATACCAAGAGGATCTATGAGGGAAAGTTTGATTAAGGAGAAACATTGTGGAGGATTAGTTGAACACTTTGAGATTGATAAGATAGTGGCAGTTATCAAGGAAGCAATATATTGGCCACATATTCATAAGGATGTTAGGAATTTCATTCAGAAGTGC
Source organism: Thuja plicata (assembly GCA_018584345.1). Classification (NCBI taxonomy): domain Eukaryota; kingdom Viridiplantae; phylum Streptophyta; class Pinopsida; order Cupressales; family Cupressaceae; genus Thuja; species Thuja plicata. Next base: position 1,816,703 of record MU227458.1, on the reverse strand, counting down.
AAGATTTTTCAACTTACCCAGGGGAATAGTCAGAATACTGGATTGTATACACCATTACCTATACTAGAGAAGTCTTGGAAGGAGATTAACATGGATTTTGTGCTTGTTTTGCCAAAGAATCAAAGAGGTAATGATTCAGTGTTTGTGGTGGTTGATAGGTTTTTAGATATGGCTTATTTCATTCCTTGTAAGAAGACATCAAATGCAATGTATATAGCTGATTTGTTTTTCGAAGAAATTGTCAGATTACATGGGTTGCCTAAGAGAATTGTTTTAGATAGGGATACTAAGTTTCTTGGTTTTTTTTGAAGGAAAATTTGGATGAAGCTTAACATAGAATTGAAGTTTAGTTCTAAATTTCACCCATAGACTCATGGACAGATTGAATTTGTTAATAGGATTTTGGGTAATCTACTGAGATGCTTGGTTGGTGAGAAGGTAGGTAATTGGGATTTGGTTTTGGCACAAGGAGAGTTTTTTTATAATAATTTAGTGAATAAGAGTACTAGGAGAACACCTTTCAAGATTTTTTATAGTTTACATCCTAAAGGAGTAGCAGAATTGAGGGATATCAGTGTTGAAGAAAAGAGGAGTGCTGAAGCTATGGAATTTAGCAATCATATAAAGTACTTGCATGATAGAGTTAAGAAAATTGTGGAAGGTATGAATGATAAGTGTAAGGAGAGATCTGATAGGAAGAGGAAACATAAGGAGTTTGAATTTGGTGATGAAGTGATGGTTTTCCTAAGAAAAGGTAGATTTCTAGTTGGTACCTATAGTAAGTTGAAGATAAAGAAGTTTGGACGTTGTAAGATCTTGAGAAAGTTTGATTCAGGGAATGCTTATGAAGTTGAGTTACTAGAGGACATGGACATATCAAGTATATTCAACACAAGAGACTTGTATGAATATCATGAATTAAATAGAAGTGAAGGAGATGGATCAGAGAGTGAATTATAGTATCCTAAGAAGTATAAGGAGGACGACTGGGTAGTTGGTTGGTAACATGTTTTGTTTGTCCTGGAAAATATAAAATTGAGGCCAACTTGTTTGGTTGCGGTCATGTATTTATGTAGGATATTGGTTATTGTTGTGGGAATGAAGGATGGATAATTGATTAACATTGTTAGAAGGCTGGATAGATGATTGGTAGTCATAGATTAGAAAGAATAATCAAGATTGTAATAAGTCCTTGGCCTTTGAGCTAGGCATGTCAGATTTTTGTTATAGATCTTTTTAATCAGTTTACCAATTGAGGTTAATGGTGCATATGTGTTCCCTACTCTAGATCTATGTGTTTACTTCTTGAAATCTTTGAGTTTCTACTTTGTAACTCTTGTTGCAAGGTTGGGTTGTTCATACTCTTGGACCTCCTACCTTGAATGCATTAATAATTTTTCCTCCTTGAGAATCACCTACGTACTCATGCAAAAACTCCTTTATTACAACTAGGAATAAATCTAGATCTACTATATAAGCATTAAAATGATGATTGCATTAAAATGTAATAAGTCAAGTAAAAAATCACATAATTTCTAATAGCAAAATGAACATGCTATGATGAAAAGAAAGGGTGGATATGTCTCCATTAATACCATATTTCACAAATGTGAAGGTTTCCAAAAACCTACTACAAGTTTCAAACTCATTTGATGGTGCATTTTCACTTCCTAGACCTAGTTTGCCTCGTTCCCTTCAAAATGGGTATTTCAAGAATAACTCTCATGAATTTTCCAATCTTGAAAATATTATCACATTTAGGAATACACTTTTTTCCCCTCTTCAACATATCAAAAACTTGTATATGGCATCCTTGAAACCCTAAGTTCCTAGGTAGTTTTAAGAAACAATTCTATAACTTGTCCCACACCCAATTAAAATCATTCAAACCACTTTTAAAAGAAATAATATTCACAAATCCATAAAAAAAAATTAGTTTCACATCCGTATCAGACCGTACGTGGCGTATAGGTCTCTATAGTAGCAAAAAAATAGTAAATTTTACAGAGAATATAATGTATTTTATTGTTTTTATCTTTACAAAATATCCAAGCATTTTGTTAGGGATCTAAAATCACATATAGACCCTTTCCAATGATCTCTAATGGTTACAACTTTTATTTGAACCAAAATGACCATTGGCTTGCAAAAGTTATCATATTTCAAAAGTTGCAAATAATTTTTTTGCAACAATTACAAACTTTGACATAAAGTACTCCAACCAACCCCCTGAGACTTATTACATGGAAAATGGTCATAATAGACCTTATTATATAAAACAAAACTCAAAACACACAAAAATCAACTTGTGACCATATTTACAAAAATTGACTTGACTAGGTACCCTTGCACCATACACCTCGGGAAATATTTGACTCAAGTCCCCTTGAGGATAGTGCTGCAACAAAACCATGCTTGATCTCATCATGTTCTGGCCTCCAAGTTTTCTCTCTATCTGGTACACTCTTCCACTAGACTAAAAACTGTAAATATGCATCATCCATTGCCTTCTTCAAGTCTTTAGCATCTAGGATATGCTTCATCTGCATAAATCAGTTTGATTGGTTATTATTGGCTCCTTCTTTTGAAAATACCATGGAAGCTTTTTAGTACCTATAAATATACCTCCTCCATTATTATTATTTTCTTTAGATGCATTCTTGAACTTTCCCATCTTCCTTTGTAGTTCCTCCTTGGACTTCTCACTGTTACCTTCCATCTCTTCCATATGTGGTGGTATCTTTGTGTCTGCCACTTGAGTAGGAATACTAAAATTTCTCATAGAATAACTAGCATCCCCTTGTGCTATCAATTAATGGAACATTTCTCTTACTATCAGAACAAGATGCTTCTCAAGCCAATATTGAACCTCCAAATCAAGCCATCCTTCAAGTATGTTGTCTTAGTATCTTTATGGTTATGAGTGGCTGCAAGATTCATGTCCTCTTCATATGCCTTTACAAACTCTTTTATACCCACCATAATCACATTAGATTTCTTAGTTTTTCCTTTTTCATCTTCTTTTAAGGTTGTCAATGCGAAAGAGATTCCATATTTCTCTATATGTATTTCTTCCACCATCATACAAAGCATGTCTATCAAATTTCCATGGCCTCCCTAGCAAAAAATAACACACAGACATTGGTAATATGTCTTAAAGGATCATTTCCATGTTTGTTCATTAACCAACACATTTTTTCCCTCATTGAACCAAGAAACCTTTTAGGGAGCATCATGAAGTATCCTAGGAAACTTTGATTTATCAACCATCTCATTTGAAACCATTTTATATGTACTTCTTGAATATATTACAAATCTACATACCTTTCCAATGCACTTAAAATTGGTTTTGAATAGTTTCCTCCTTTGGCATGGATCTTTTTCCCTTGTTGTTTTGAGGAGAGTTCTTCTTACCATTAATGACTCACCAACCTTTGAAACAACATGCTAAGATGGAAGGTTTACACTTTCATTGTTATCTTCTTGTACCAATTGATTCCTTCTTTATCCTCTATATGAAGTAGATGCTTTTCCTTCATTACACTGCCATGCTTGGTGTCCAAATTTATTACTTTAATAACACCTTCCTGAGAATGTACTTGAGCCTCTTCCTTGACTAGAAAATTTGTCTCTAAGGTTTGATCTAACTCCTCTAAATACACCTCTCTAGTCAAAAAAAATTTCTTGGACCTTTCTTGCATCTTCTTGGTTCTCATAGGAATAAATTGGAGTATAAAATGAACCTCTTCCTCTAGTAGTACTACCTTTTCCCATAGTTTGTTTATCTTGCGTCCTCTTGATCTTTTCATCAGCCTTGATTGCTAGTTTGTAGCATTCTTCCACAATCCTTGGTGTGGTGAGACTCAAATCATCTTGGACATTGTACCTCAAAATATTAAGATCCCTTACCAAATTTTCTTCATTATATACCTCATGTCTTTCCCTTATGGTCAAATTGTAAAAATCCTTTATGTATGCTTGCACATCCATCTCCTTTTTCTTAAGATTCTACAACCTTTTGAACAACTAGATATTGTAATCACTTGGTAGAAAATTTTCCATGAGTTTTTCCACCATCCTATCCTTAGAGGTTATCTTAGGATTCCCTTTTTTACACCTTTGAGCCTGCACACAATCCAACCAAAGTAGGGCATGCCATCTCAATCTTTATTTTTCCACCTTCACCTTTTGTTCTTCTTGCACATCCTCACATTCAAAATTATTATCTAATAATCCTATCTAATCTAGGAGCTCTTCTCCATATAACCTTACTCAATACATTGGAAAATCCACTTTGTCCTTGAAATCACTTCCTTTTATTTCTTTCAAGAGTATTTCCATCCTCACATCCTCAGGATCCATCTCTTCCTCATTGGATCCTCTTGTAGGGTTTTCATTCTCACCCTCTTCCTCTTCCTCTTCGTCACTCTCATATGTGGTGACCATACCTCTCCTTTGATTTGTTTCTAATGTTAAAAGTATATCCAAACTAGAATCTTGAGTCTCCCTCATTAACCTCAATTCTCTATCAAGGTTTTTACTAGCCTTTTGGGGCATCTTGTCCTTTCAAATTACAACTTTTTCATTCTTCAAACTTCAACCTATTTCCTTCAAATGATCAAAACCTATGCTTTGATGCCAATTGATGTAGATAAGGGGTGGATGTGTTTGAATGGATACCATATTTCATAAATTTTAAGGTTTCCAAACACCTACTGCAAGTTTCAAACTCATTTGATGGTGGATTTTCACTTCCTAAACCTAGTTTCCCCAGTAGCCCTTCAAAATGGGTATTTCAAGAATAACTCTCATTGATTTCCCAACCTTGAAAATATGATCAAATTTTGCAATACCCTTTTGGTTCTTCTTTAACATATCAAAAGCTTGTATAGGTTTTATTTGGTACATGCCCCTCATTAATTGACTAACAATCAATAACCTTGCCTAAAAAGTACAACAAATTAGGTTTTTTGGGCATAAAGTTTCACATAGAGGTCATAAGTAAAATATAAAAGTATATTGGGATACCATTTTACCCATTTTTAAACATATACAAAATTAATATAGGCTTAAATAGGTCACTTTTACAAAACAAGTGCAAGATAGACTTCATCCCAATGGTAAATCTCAACTCTAGAGATATAAAAAAATCACATGGGATCTAGGACAAATTTTTTTTCCACGGGTACATCCACCAATTCATCTATTCACCAAACCCTCCTTATACCTATCAATTCTAAGCCAAATAAATGAAAATATTAGGCTAGGGCAACAACAAAAAATGACCAAACTCTATCCCCTACCTAAAAAATAAAACCTCATTGAAATTAAATAAAATCCATCCATTCCATTGGGTTTGAAAATTTTTCAACAATTGAATGGGTCAAAATTAATGATTTTGGTTGCAAACCCTTGAAACCCTAAATTCCCTGACAATTTTAAGAAAAATGCTATAACTTGGTCCACACCCAATGAAAAAAATTCAAACCAATTGAAAAATAAATAATATTCACAACTCTATCCAAAAAATGCAGTTCACAACCATACCAGACTGTACGTGGTCGTACAGGTCTCTATAACAACAAAAAATAGTAAATTTTGCAAAGAATAAAATGTATTTTGTTGTTTTGCTTCCTACAAAAACTCCAACCCTTGTCTTAGGGTTCTCTAAGAACATATATATCCTTTCCAATCATCCCTAATTGTTACAACCTTTATTTGAACCAAAATGACTATTGGGCTTTGCAAAGTGACGATATTTTAAAAGTTGCAAAGCAACTTTTTGCAACAATTACAAACTTTTATAAAAAGTACTCCGATAGACCCCATGAGAATTATTACATGGAAAATGGTCTAAATAGACCTTATTACATCAAACAAAACTCAAAACACACAAAAACTAACTTGTGACCATATTTACAAAAAATGCTTGACTAGGTGCCCCTACACCATGCTACATATCATCCAACATAGACTCAACTAGCCCCAATGAACATCCACATACTACCTCTGATTGGTAAAAGTTAAAAACCTTTATCAAATCAAACCAATACATCAACTAGCTAACACTGTGAAAAGTTTGTCATCTCTAAAGTTTAGTCCTCTTGATCAAATTTATTGAAGCTATGGAATATGATACTACAAATGTGGTTTTACTTATCTTCCAAACCATAAGCCATAAATCAAATTTAGTAGAATATAGAACCAAACAAAATGATAGTGCAACAAAGTTCTCATATTATTTATGCGCAATAAACCTTAGAAACATACCGCTGATGCTTCCAGACGACATCACATGTGATAGACAATCAAGGACATCTAAAATTAGAGCCTAGTGATAACATAAAGATACATACTTTCCTCTACATTTATACTTTCCTCTACATTTATAGAACTCAGATGCTCTCAAATGACATGATAGTAATTTAAATCTTCCAAATGATTTGATATAAATAATGGAATAGACTAGCACCTTTGACATCAATGCCAACCTTTCCTCAACAATCTCCCCATTTGTGATTGACGGTGAACCAAAACAAAAATGGTCTTCCCTAAGAATAATACTCTTCATGAACAAATTTTTTCATCCAATCATTTTGGATTTATCTCCCCACTTTTACATCAATGGAAAAGGACCACTTAGATTCTTCCTTTGAGACACTCTCTTGCTTTTCTAAGATACTCCATGTACTGAAACATTTTGTACTTCATTGTAGATCTTCATTTAGAAGAGATTAAACAACCCCTCTCAACTTGTACATCCTCTCAAATAAAGAGGGGGGAGATCCCACTCACATATTCAATTTTAGATTCCCAATTGTATCATCACACACTCTTTTCCTATACCATGGCCAAATCTCATATTTTTGTCCCAAGTAGCATTTTATTTCCTTTAAATTTTATTGAAGTGATCACACTTTGTGCTGAAACTGTCCATATCTGGCCTACTATCACTTTCTTCTCTAATTTCACATGATTTAATATGACATGAAGTATTATAGCCTTTATCACTAGACCCATCATTCTTCTCAATTTTTGTATGTAATGCAATATGAGAAGTTGTTCATCTTTTAGAATTATGTTCCCTTTTCTTCCTTTTCCACACTTTTTAGACTTATTCCTCTAATCATCTAAATTATAATTCTTCACAAAATTACTTTTACAATTTCTTGTAGTATGACCAAAATTAATGCACTCGTGACATATGACATTAAAATCAACCAAAGGATAAAATGTGTTTTTGTTCACAAAATTAAGCTTCATTGTAGAAACCCTTCTACAATCTACTTCCTTATGTCCATAATGATTGCAATTAAAATAGTAACTAGAAAATCTTGAATGGTTTAACTTGGTATTGTATACTTGATGCAGGAATATCTAGGGTGTGAGAGCAATCTTGCATTACCCAAAAATACTTTCTAGTTTTTTTCAATAAGGGCTATTTTGGGAAGGGTTACTATTTTTGGAATTTTTTTCTACTTTTAGTAATTTTTTTCATTTGAACACGGATTATTCCAATTACTTCCTTGGAGATTCATTTTGGATATATAAGTATGCCTAAAACATTCAATGGAAAGATCAAGTCTGGTTTTGAATATATTGAATTTTTGTTTTGATGGGGTGGTACAAAAACTTTTTGCTTAGTTTTGAAGGCCTTAGAGGCTCTAGAAGGGGTCAAAACTTGTTCAGGATGATGCTCTATAGTCCTAGTTTTAGATCTCTTCTCAAGGTTTCTGAAAAGTGGTTATAATAGAAAATCAGGTACAAAGTTATGGCTTTAGGAAGTTGTGCCATCAAGACTCAAGTTTTGATACAAAATGAAAAAGAGAGAAAAATCACTTAGGTGGGAAATTGAACAGTTGGGCGCCAAAATGGGAAAGTTTCACTTTCTAGAATATTCTAAGCCAGTTATTGGTGCTATATATATAGGGATGAAGGCGGGTTTTGAGCTCAGTTATAGAAGGGTAGTTTGTGTCTCTGTCTTATAGATTATTGTAATGAAAATTCCCATGTGGCTATAGCATGTTATTTTTCTAAATATTGTAATGTTATTTCATTGAAGATAATAGAAAGCAAGTATCTTTGTTCTTTAAATTGTTTGGTTCTTGCAATTTTTTGTTTATTTTCCTATTGTGTTGTGCGTGTTTGGGTTAGTAATGGGAGTACCCTTCATCAATACTTTTATGTCTAGATTTTGTCTTTTAAACGTGGATGATTCCATAATCTTATTTCTTGTTGTCCTCATTCATCTTGGACTAATAAGATCCCAAAATTCTAGAGCCATACTCATCTAGATTTTTTGATTTTTTCTTCATGGAATTCTCAACAAATTCACTATTTGTTTTCATTAAATCCAATATTGGTCTTGATGTGTAGTGCGCTCTGACTACATACAATCTCATCTAGGATGTCAAGTATCCTGTTCAAACCTTAGGTTCTTTCTCAACTGACTATTTTCTTTCTCCAAATCCTTTCATAGGGATACCACTTTAGCTTCTATATTTTTACAATCCTTTTCCCTCTTCTCTAACCTTTAGCCATGATATTTTCTATCCTTTTTCCTTCTTCTGTCTAAAATATCCGATATATAATCATATTTTTTATTTCCTCAAGACTATTAAATTTATCTTTAAATTTAATGTCCCTTTTAATAAATTTCTTAACATTCTTTTTCACTCTAAGAGCACAATGAATTTCTTTAAGATCTATTCAACATCTTCTTCTTCATTTCTGGAAAAAATATATTTTTGCATCTCCACCAAGAGTTTCCATTGCCATGAATACAACCTTTTCACTTTTGGTGGTGTGTGAATCATACTTGTTAGATGAGTGATCATCTTTCTCAACGTATAATCCATTCTTCTTTTTTATTTTGTGACATCTTTTTACTACTAGATCTAAAGGAACACTTTGAAGCAATGTGTCCAATTTTACCACAATTAGAATATTTTAATAGTATTTTACATTTATACTTTCCAGAATCTCTTTTTAGTCTCCTAAAAAAAATTCTTCTTTTAGATCCGAACCTTCATAATATTCTAAATCCTTATTCTACATAGATGCCTTAAAAGTTTCATCCTTGAAAATTTATCATTCATAATTCTCATCTCATATGTAGTGAATGTCTCATTTAACTCATCCACAACCAAAATCTTTAGATCTTTGGTTTCTTCTATTGCAAATACTTTTGAATCAAACAAGTAGTGACAAGGGATCCAAGTACCTTTTCAACAATCACTAATTCTTTCACTTCTTCACCAAGTCATGTGATGGTATTTACAACTTCATCAACTCGAGGTAGGTATGCAATGATATATTCTTCTCCCTTCATGTTTATATCTTAACAAATCTCTGGTAGGTCTAACGTCTTACCTCTTGAATTTATCATCACCTTCATAGATATTGTACCATACTTATTTTGTAATCCAATACTGCACTATTTCCACAAACTTAAGTTAGCTAGACCACATAAAATAACATTCCTTTCATTTGCATTAGTTTCACATGCTCTCTTTCTTTCTTAATCTCTCAAAGTATTATCTAGAGCTCAAAACCATCTGCAACATATTGCCAAAAATAAAACCTTAAAGTCATTTAGTAGGATTCCATCCTCACTCTCCAAAATACATTATTATATCCATCAAATAAGGGTTCCTTGTTAGAAGAAATAACTTCTTGAGAAACTGGGTGTTCATCCTATATCTACCTCACTCTATTAAGCTTCTTCCAAGGAAATTTTCTTTGATACCAATTTTTAAGAATAGATATACTTGGGGGGGGGGGGGGGGGGGGGTGAGTTAGTATATAAAAAATCTCAACTTCAAATATAATCCCAACTATTATTGTTTATTACTTTATCATTAATTTATCTAAGAAAATGATAAACACCCCAGCCTAAAAAAGAAACCAATTCCCTTACAATGGATTTTCAGGCACCACCCTACTAGAGACACCAATCCCTCAATCCAAGATTTGAGCACCAACTTAGCATGTGAGACACCAATATCAATTACATCAATATATACAACAAATATGTTATGTGGAGCTTCACAACTTAAAATTTACTCCCTAACAAGTTTTATCTACATCGAAACACTCACTTAATGCGTATATGATCTTCAAATATAAAAACATATAATATCATTTACCCTCCTTGATGATTACCAACATACTCACACATCAATCCCTTTAACACAACAAATAATGGGCATGTCACCCTATAACATAATTACAATATCTATAAGTTGGCCACATGAATAAACCTTAAGTCAAATGTATAATAGGCCAGGTCCAAAATATTACACATTACACTTAGATAAGGGACACACTATGTACTACCCAATATATATTGAACTAGACCTTATCAACATCCACAACCTACCTCCGACTTGTGGAAGCTACAAAAATTTGGTACTTCAAATTCGAACATCTACCAACACTATGAATAGTCTTTCATCTCTAAATTTTAGTCCTCTTGATAAAATATGTTAGAAATCTAAAATATACTACTACACATGTTCTTTTACTTATCTTCCATACCATAATCCATAACTCTCAACTATGAAAAGTGTGGAGACAAACACAATGACAATGCAATTGAGTGCACATATTGTTTCTAAGCAAACACTCTTGAAACCATACCATTAATGCTTCAAAATAGCATCACATGTGATAAAAAATTGGGGACAACTAAAAAATGGAGTATGGTGATAACATAAATATAGATACTTGATTGAATCTATCCTTCCATAATATATATGCTCTAATATGACATGATGGTAATTACAATCCTCGAGATGCTTTGAAATCAATGACAGAACTAGCCTTCACCTTTGATATCAATGACAACCTTTGATCAACAATGAAGGCTAATTAGACATAATGTGATATTTTTAGATAATGGGATGCTTAGTTAGCTAAGGATTGTTTGGATTACTAGTATATAGTATAGAAAATTGGAAATCATTACCACCAAGGCTGTTGTGTATGAAACAAATGATGGAATATTTAAACATCCATTGGAAATAAAACTTGAAAGCACGTGCAATGAAAAATAACTCACGAGATTATGTTGAATATATCTATATTATAAAGTAGATAGATAAGAACAAATTCCTTAAAATAGAGCCATAAAATAATTAACATGAAAAAATGGTGCAAAAAGAATAAATGGACACAATGTTATATACACTTACCCTAGGGAATTATATAAGTACTTCTCACAATTATCACTCTCACAATTATCACTTTCTCAATTCTACTAACTTATTATTAAACTCAATTTATTCCCACAAATTGATCTCTTCACATACAAACCATAACTACTCTCTCTATTTAAACTACCACAACTTACAATTGTTGACATACCCGCTCATGTTCACATAGATACTATAGGGAAACTCCACCCTATGTACAAAATATGTCCATAAAAATCCATGATGGTGTATCCATACAATGAATTATTGATGGTTCTATTAGACATTATATATAAGAAATATGTGAGGAAGTATATCCATATGCCTATAACATGGATTGACCATACAAAATTTGAGGAGCTAAGGGTTACCCTACTAAAATTTAGTACCAATCTTTATTTTACCTAATACAACAAGATTAGAGAAAAGAAACTAGACATTTGAAAAGAATTCTTGGACTTCACCAAAGAAGATAAAAGGGTATACTTCATTTTTAGCCCATTTCATGACAAGTAATTATACTTAGACAAACCCCACTGTATAACCAAGGACATAATTCAAGTCTTCACTAAACTATTGGCTAGGTGGAGATTCATTTGAAGAAAGATATCATGAATGTTAAGGTTACAAATCTCAAGAGGAAGAAGCCTATAAATCAAAAAAATTGCCAACCCATATGTCAAGTATTATGCCTTGGTGATTGTCTATTAATTTTACTTCAGTAATTGAGAAGGTTCCATTAATGTTACTTCTATCCAAATGGACTATCAAATGGTGCTTGAGGGAAAATATTTTGAATTATGTGAGATTCTATGGATGGAGCTACTAGAGAATGAAAATCAAACCAAAAGAAAAAGTTACAACTTCTGGTATGGTACTATATTCACCTAATTATATTTTTATTTTATGAATTTTTTCCTTCATATGATGGAAAATTATTGGACCTAAGTATACCACTGGAATCCCAAGTGCAAGATCACATCAAAAATTCATGGGACTTTAAATTTTTTACATAAGTATTCTTTGGATACTTTAACTCTTTTCTAAAGATAATACAATACTCATGGATAATTTCTAATGCTATAGTCTAGAAATATTTGGATAGTATTGTGTTTTTGGTGGACAAGGACTATATCATAGTGAAGGTCATCAAACCTCAGACCTCCTAGGTACCTCCACCACCTTATGAGGTAACTAACAAGGAGATAGAGTCCTATTCAACTAATGTTCTCAATATTCCTAATGACACTAAGTTAGAGAAATATTTTATAGCCAAGGAGCACATTGATTTAGTGGTCGAAGAAGAATATGTTGAGTATGTAGAGAAAAATAAAGAGAATCTACATGAGTAACATGGGTTATGCCCTAAGGAGAAAAAATAACAAAATGATAAGAATGAACCTATCCATATACAATCTAGAAGACTATACTTGGAAAAATCTTCTACCTAACCTACTCAAATAGGAAGTAGCTAGCAAGGAAAAATGAGATTACCAAAAACACCAGTAAAGAAAGGATAATATAAAGAAGAAGAAAAAAGGCCTTATTGATCATGTGTGTGGAAAAGAAGAGGCAAACTTGAGGAAATCAAATAGAAAAAAAGTAGAACCACAAATAGATACTAGAGGAAGAAGAGAAAGGAATAGTAGAGGAAACTCTTAGACTATGAGCTAGCCCTTTTGTAGATGAGGAAAACTTATACAATGACCTATACTAGGAGGCTTATGAAAAGATAATAAAAATTTAACTTCATATGGTGAGACCAAACAAATAGAAATTTGAAAGAGCACTATAGATACATGATAGCTTATAACATCACACTGAAGGATCTCTTGAGTAAGCTCCTAGAGACCTCCTAGCTACAACACTAAAGATCAAATAATATAAAGCCACTTAGGAAGAGGACAAATTGAAATATTTGGCCATTCAAATAGTATCCTAGGTCAGCACACCTTCCTAGAAGAAAAAGGTGATGGAAATACAAACAAAGGAACTCCATTCCAAGAAAAGGATAGAAAAAATGATATTGGAAGAACTAGATGTTCCCTCATCTTAAAGGGGACTCAACACAACCACTCCCAAAACAACTAAGGATGTTATTAGATAAAATGCTCTAGGATACCCTCAAACAACAAGTATAATTAGAATTACTTAAAGCCATAATAGATGAATGAAAGGAAAAAGTGAGAAACTACTCTCTCTATACTGGAGAATCATAGCAACAAGATAAATAACATAGAGGAAGAAATCAATAGTCTATATCAATATTGCCTTTAGTGGCCCAATATTATTGCTCCTACTAAAGCTCGAATAGACAATTTAGAGATCTAAATTATCCAAAGATATAGGGACTATGATGCCAAGAAAGATATGGATGGACCAAAAAGAGTAGGCATCAAGGAACTACATGATCAGTATAAAAAAATTCTAGGAATAAAGGGATAAAAAACAGATCTAGTTCCACCAATTAAGGGTTCTGGTCAATCACAGTTGCTCATATGATCGGTATCCTATAGGAGGCCCAACATTTCTCTCAAAACATTCAAATACCAATCACACTTCCATAAGTAGAAAATAAAATGGTACATCTCTTGATTCATATCAACCAACTTCAACTAGTGAAAAAGCAATAGAATTACAATTTGGATACCCTTCAATATATCTTCAAGCAAATTCTTCCTACATGATAAGTAAAGGTTTTGTTGACTTTTGTCACCATTTCCCTTTGGTTAGATTTTCCATTACAATGATTCACTTGAACATTGCCTAGGAGGCTAAGGATTAGTGCAGAACAACTCAGAGACATTTTTCGATGAGATATACTCTTTGTCTCACCAAAATCAGTAAACAGAATTAGCCTTACAATTTTTTCGATGAGACTATATTGGGTCTCTTCGATCTCAAAGTGGCAGGAGGTTTCCACGAGATCATTATTTGTCTCCTCGACATGCAGCTTTCGAACATAGTTGGGCATAAACGAGTCATTTCTACGCTCCACCGATGGCTCTTTTTCATCGATGAGTGATTTTGAAGAACTTTATGTGATTGTCTATTTCGAGAGACTTTTGTGTTCGATCGGGCTGTTATATGTTTGTTCGATGTTAACTCCATGGATGGCAGAATTCTTTCTGGTCGAATCTCTTTGACCCATAAATGATGGCGTTCTCAATGGAAGGGCATTGATTTCAAGCTACTCACAGCTACCCAAAATGATAAACAACGCCATCAATACAGTAAATTTGATTTTCAGTCGCCTCGTCACACTTAGCAATTGGAAATATTTGTTGTAGAGGGCTCCAGGATAGTTCTACATGCTATCAGAGTACAAAATGAATACTTTTTGGAGATTAATAGAATCAAATGTAACAAAGCCTTGGCTGAAATTAATACATGCTATCTCTACAAATGTAACAAAGCCTTGGCTGAAATTAATAGAATCATTGTTTACCTATTGTAAAATCCAACTATTTTAGTGCTTTATGCCTACATATTTGTGGATGTATTTCACCATCTGAACCTCTTTGTGTTGTGCAATCATAGGTTGATTCAATTCTATTTAGTGAATATTTTTATTTCTTATAGAATCAAATCAATCTCTTACTTTCATGTTGAACTAAGGTTGATAAGTATTTGAACAATGTAGTTTATGCTTCTTTTGAGTTCAAGTGTAGTCTCGTGCAGAAGGAAATCAAAACATTCAATATGGTGCATCACCTTTTCCCTTTTATGCAATCTTTCTTCCCTTTCCCCTTCAAGTTATTAGATTCTAGGTGCATCCTGATTGTAAAGGAAGTCGGCCTTCTTCGGAGATTCAATCTCATTGATCAAGTTTCGTATTGAGAGATTGTTTTAATGTTTCACAAGTTTGTTTAGGTCAATAACCATCACCTAAATGAGGGTGCAAAATTTTGTGTTAGAACATGTTTTGAAGAGGGGATGATGTTGAAAAGAAAAGGGCACCAAATAGGCATCAATAGATCTTATCACATCTTACCACATGAAGGACGTGGAACATGAGATTTGGAACATATAATATATACTAGAGATACTCTCTAAGGGTCACATCTCACATTGTAGATATAAGTGCATATATCATGAGATATATTCACCAATAGTGAAGGTGAATCGTAGGTGTGATATAGAATAGAATAGAGAATATGATATATATGATATAAGGAGATATAAAGATTGCATACATGAATTTATTGAGTTATAAGGATATGTATTATGTACCAATTTAATACAAATACTTTTGAAGTCTTGATATATGTTTTACATATATGTTCTTATATTGATTAACAACTAACCTTTTGTTTGAATCTAATACCCTATTTTGTCAATAGGATTGAGTTCAGGGTATAAGGACTACAACACTAAGAAGTCATGGGCTCAAAACTTTGGTCTATTTCCTTTAGTTTTATTTCCAACAATGACCTCTAGAAGGGTCAAATTAGAACCTCAATGGCTAATGGGTAGTGCTCAAGAATTTTTGTTAGGTTAAGAAACATGTTAGTGGTGGTGCAAGGGCTTGATGGTGGTGAAGAAGTGGATCACAAATGTAAGTTTGGTAATGATCTAGATTATAATTACCCACCTCTAAATTATAAAATCACTCATTTATAATGTTCTAAATATCTATGTTTATGGGAAGTCATAAATTGAATAATTTATGTGGCATATCTTTATGCCTTCATGTAAGCATCTTCTCTTCTTTGGGTTTAAACACATTCTCTTATTTTCCATTTATTAGCTAATCCTAAGTTTCCTTTGATAAATCCATATAGTAATGTAATATAGAAATGAACTACACATGAAATACTTTGCTAAATTTAGGATATACTCTTTACATATTAGAACACATTAAAGAAATTGAAGAGAAAAGGGGTAAAATTAATTTATTACTTGAAACCACAAAAGTTCATGGATGTTTGTATACTTTTATTTCTCTTGTTATTTTGTTTCTTCTTGATTCATGTAAAAAAAACCTATACAAGTATTGGAAAAACTTATAAAATTATATGATAAAATTGATGACGTCTAAGGATGCCAAACTCACAATGATCTTTGATGTCTAATCCCAATATTTTTGACAACATTGAAGAATTTATTAAAAAATGTTAATGATGTTAGAGCATAACCCTAAGATTGTGGTATTGATATCTAGTGAATTAAAAAAATTGATTTAGATTGTGTTGCCTTTCTTTCTATCTTTCAATTTCACATGTTGACTATGAAAAACACATATATTATAAGAAAATCATATATTATGACCTCATTTTAGTTTTTTTTTTTCAAATATTATTATATAATAAACATTAAAATATTTTTAGGAAGAATAAGCTTAATTTGATATAACTATAAGAATTTTTCTCTATTTATGTCACCACTAGTATAAACCAAACTGATGTCAAATGATGTCACCTTTATCAAGAGTGGATTAGAAATTTCCATCCATATTTTCCTTGTCTACAACCATTTTAGCCGTTTTTATTAAGAAAATTTTGAACCAAAATAATTAGTGCACTTCTTAAAATTTCTAAACGTAAAGCTCAAGGAATTAGATTATGGGAATGATAAGAGCTTACAAGATATCCTCTATCATTTTTGTAGATTGCATGTCATAATTAACATTTTCACTCTAATGATTATTACAACAATTAGAGGGAAATATAGGAACTCAACTTAAAGCTACATAAATTTGCCTTATTTGATAGAGATAAAAAAAACACATTCAATTGTTAAATTTCATATGGAAAAAGCTAGATCTCCTCATAGAAAAAAGGGTTTCAATCTATAGAGGTGTGCACAAAAATTAACTCTTAACAAATATTTGGCTCTATGTTTTGTCTCATCATTATAAAGATAAAGGTGCATGAGCTAAAATATTGAAACCTTATCCTAGTGAGAGAATAATGATAGGCTATTGAGGGGCATACACTTTAAATCTCATATTGACGATTTGCTTCGTGACTAGAATATAAGGACAACCTTGCATGCTAGTTGTTAAAACATTATTTAAGAAATGGGCTAGTGAAAAATGTGGTTATTCCAATTAACAAGATTCGTTGTAAAAGCATCACAAAAATGTGACAAGAATTGTCTCCTATCCATCTCTAGAATAAGTTATGATGACTAGAAGAGGACAAGGTTAGGAAACTAAGTTCCCATAATTAGTTTTGGGAGTTTATGTCTATCTAATTTGTTGAGATAATCTAGGGACTACTTGACGTTCTTATGATTTCTACCTTCTTTACACTACATATTGTCATATGTTGTCAGTTGTCAAGCTTGTATCAAGTCAAAGTCTTGCAATACAAGGTTCACTGAGTGTTAAGTATCTATTGAAGCATAACATACGACAATGTCATTTATAGATTGCATGGGTATGTTCTAATGTAAAGTGACACATTATTCTTAAGGGCATTTCTATCAAGATTTAAAAAAAAAAACATATTTTCTCCTAAATTAATTATATAAATAAATAATTCATATTACTAGTTTTAAGGTTTTTGAAACTATTCATGTCTTTATTTTTCTTCCTGAAAGTGTTTATTATTGAGAGCGTTAAAAGTGTGGTTATTTTAACTACCTTCTTTAATCCAAGTTAACAAAAAATGAATTGACGCCACTCTAACATATATGCATGTATCTTTGGAGATTTATTTTAAAATTTGAGTTAACATTAAAGGAAAATAAAAGATTCTATATTAATATAAATAATTTTTTAAAATTTTTTAGAAAAGGGGGAGTTTATATTGATATATTGTTGTATGTATTATGTATAATAATGTAGCAAGTAAATTTTATAATAGATTTATTAGTATAAAAGAAATATTAAAAAATTAAAAATGTATAATTTAAAAAAGAGAATTTATTGTTATAAAATATTATATATTATGTTATATTAATACAAGAGACAAAAATGATATAGAAATTATAATAGATTTAATATATTTAACGATAAGAAATTGTGAATGACATAATTTTAATTAAGTTATGAGACTTTTGATCTCATGCCTATCACAAGAAGCTCTCATTAATCGAGCTAGGCCCCATCCCAAGTTATCATAACAAATAAGAACACAAATATTATTTACCCAAAGTAATATTTTTCCAGCTTACTTAATAAATGTGGATTAATTAAATAAATTTAACTTTTAATGATAATGATGTTCTATAAACACGCTCTATCAAAGTTCAATTTCTCCAAAAGTAAAAATGTAAGATAGTTTAACAAAAAAAAATGAATATCTTAAAAAGAATAATCAAATATTCATCCCTAGTATTGTTATAAATTTTAAATATTTTTTTTTCAAAAAATTTGTAATAATTAACATTATAAATATTAATCTTTATAACAATTTTTATATATTGTAATTAAAAAAATATTAAAAAAAGTTAAAAGATAAAAGATAAAAACCTGCAACTATACTTATAGTCTCTTCATATTTGTAATCTCCAATTACCCCAGGCACCCAAGCATATAGATTATAATCTCCAGCTCGAACATTTCTAATAGTAAAGTTGCCATTGTTGTCAACATTTGTCCAAAATTGATAACCCTGGGGAAATCATAATATATAATAGTAAGTAAAATGCCTAACATGATTTAAAATATCTTAGTTCAAAAATATGTACATTACATAAAATTATATAAATTATAGAATAGAGAGAAATGCCAAGTAGAAGTGATTACCTTGCTCTCTCTTTGCCAAGATCCATTCTCTCCTGGAAGAGCTAAACCAATATATGCAAAACTTGCAGGTCTAACTTCTATTTCAGTAAATCTGTCACCCACACAATACTTTAGAGTATATAAGAAACATAAATTTATAATTAAAACAACTTATCGCATAATTTAAATAAAATTATAATATTTTTGTGATGTGAAATTGTATATTAAGTAATGTTTGTCGTATAGTACTTTGATTGTATTTTGATGTTTAAAAATATAAAGTTTTTAAATATAATATATTTTATAATTCAATATAGAGATAATTATTTATTAAAAATAATCTTATCATAATATATTAATTATTAAAAAATACTTTTAAATATCAAATATGCAAAAAAATTCAAAAATGTTTTAAATCACATTTGTTTTTCCATTTCAAAAATAAAAAAATTATGTCACAATTAACATCTAATAATATTTTCTATGTGTGTGTGTGTGTTAAAATATGATTTAAAAAAAAAATCTGAATAAATTATTCAACATATAAGGGAGCATTAGCAAAATATTAATGACATTTAGCTTAATTATGTAGATTTACCATAAATGCCCAATTTAGGGTTATAGGAGATGAGATTAAGAAGCCAACAAATGACATTTTACAAATAATTAAGCTCAGGAGAGCTCCTTTTTCAAAGTCTCTTGCTCCTCTTCCTGCTCATGAGATATTTGTTGTATGGATCCATGGTCCTTATGGCACTAGTGCTCCTTTTGTCATTGTCATTTTAACTATTGTTGATGTGTCATTAGTGGTTGTTTATTTTTATATTGGAGTTTCTATTTGTTGGTGGATTCTCATTTATTGTTGCATTATTTTATGTCATTCTATCATTTGATGGTGTTTCGTTTGTTGCATGTTTACAGTCATAGTTTCGGCTCTCACTTGTCGTATTGTGTCATCATTGTCGACTTTTATTGTCATTAGCAATGGCATGTTGTTGTTGTGTCTCCTAAAATTGTCTCACTTGCAACAATTGGTACCTATATAAACATTTGTGTTGAACTATCTATTGTTGGTCCCCCTCTACACAGTCCTCTTGTTGGTGCTTCCTCTATTCTTCCTTGGTTGGGAAGCATGTGATTCAGTGTAGTTTTCCCCTCTTTTGGTTGTTTGTAGGGGTGGTGGTTTAAGGGTCTAATTTGCAAATTTGATTGGTTTTGGCCTCAAATCAATTATCTTAATTGCAAGGTTTTTTCAGCAATGGAAATCTATAAAATAAGGTAAAATATAAATTTACCACTGTTCCAAGGCTTAATTTATTGTTGCACTTTATTTTTTTAAGGATCAAGATGTTATCCTTAATGATCGCTCTTTGTTTGAAGGGCATCATACTCTATTTCTAAAACCTTGGGATTCCTTATTTAATCCTCTTAAAAAATCTTTCTATGTTGCCTATTTTATTTTCCTCATCAGTCACAAATCAAATTAGTTTACCTATAATAATGACAAATATGGCTTTCTTATAAAATATAGTAGATTTAATTGCTTTTACATTTCTCTCAACTTTATTGTCTCTACTAACACTTTATAGGTCTTCTTTTCTTTCATGATCTTACTATATTTTTTGAATTGGCTTACTAACCTTCACCTTATCTTTTTGCATCTACTCCCCTAGTTGTTTTTTAAGACTATTTCACTTTATTATATATTTTTCCTTTATCATGTAAGTGTATAATGCAAGTATTGTTAGCCTTAGAGATACCTTCTCTATCAAAATTAAATGTTTGGACCTTTTCCTATTCAAAAAAATATATGTTGGCCTAATGCTAATATTTAGACATGTTTATAAACCCAAGACTATTGCCTATGTTCAAATATCATAAAGTGACTTCACCTAACTATTTATACCATAATCTTACTAATTCTCAATATTCATCTTCGTCAAAATGTATGTTTTACCAATATTTCCCTCCTAATTATCACATGTACTTGGGAACTTACTACCACTTCACTTTCTCCAAACACATTATAAGTTATTTGAAAAGACTCCATCAAAGATCAAGGAAATAAGATAGGCATCTCAATTATAAATATTATGAATCTCAAAATGTCATTTTTTCTATAATATTTTCATAATATCATTCCCTTGTTCCCATCTCTCCCATGAAATACAACACTCTCTCTATAGGAGACCTTTACAAGTCGCCTTCCCAAGGTTCTCCATAGGCCAATTTCTAAAACCCCTTCCTAATGTCCTCATCAAATATGATTTATACTCAACCATTTTCCCTTATTTGAATGTCTCCATTACACCACACAATACATTGCATTTATTTTTCCTTTGGGTCTTATTTTGTAATCACCATATCTAGCACGCACCGCTTACACTATATTGCTAGGTAAAATTTCCTTAGTAATTGTTATCATAAACTTTTGCACCCATGCTTGGGGTATGACTCTCAATCAACCTTGTGAAACATGGAAACAACCTCCAAGTGTGGGACTTGCGCTTTGAGGCTAAATCTCTGGAGAAGGTTGGCTTCCTTGCAATTAGGATGCACCTAAACTAAGCTTTTGAGGGAAAAGGGAGAATGATATGTTGAAAGGGAAATGAGGTGATGCACCAGATTAAATATGGTTACTCTCCCTGCCCATGAATATACATAACATCAATAACACCAAACTTTCATAGATCTTAACTCTACTCTACCCCCTAGGATTGATATGCAAGTCAGAACTAATGAGATGATGCAAGGGGGTTAGTTCTCATGATGCAACATCCACGAGCACAAAAAAACAACATATAAACAAGGAAAAAAAGTATTTAATACGAGGCAAGGAACCTGCATATTATAATCTAATAGAAAGAAAATGCATAAATATTTCTATTAATTCATGAAAAAATAGGAAATTACAGTTGTAGAACCTAAGCTACTGCAAAGAACTAGAGAAGAACCCAAAATATGTACAAGAGATTTATTCTTATAGAGCTAGAGTAACTCTAAATGCAACATTGAGGTTTGAACTCTAAGCTAACTGGAGTTAAGTTACAGAACAACATGTCAAAGAAATATCAGATAAAATTTGATTCTGTGTATACATTTGATCATGGAAGTGATAGAGAACAATCTGAAAATGAAGGCACTCTACATAAAGAAGGGACAACCCAAGTGGAACAAATCAAAACAAATATGATTCCTACATGCATTTGATCCATGAAATGATAGGAAATGGGTAATAAAGGAAGGAAAAGTGTTTATGTCGCGTATAGAAGCCAAAAAATGCAGTTCAACATTAAATTTTGTATCCTCGCGTCGTGTCTTAGTCACTAGTAAAAAATCCCGCAGGTGCGAAAACACATAATATTTTCGCATCAGAGAGACAAAAAAATGTTACCTAATGACGAAAACACACAATGTTTTTGACTGTGCACCTATGTGCTTAACTTAGATTTAATCATGCAAGTGCGATGAAATCTAAATCGTTGATCTTGGAAAAGGTGATCAACATTTAAATCCTTTGAAAATAAAGTAACTACAACCCACATTGCAGAAAATGCACAATTTTTTCCACTGTGCACCTCTGCAATTAATTTTTTGCACATCTTAGATTTAATCACACAAGCACGATGAAACCTAAGCCATTGATCTCAGAGAAGATGATCGGTACTTAAATCCTGCGAGCGCAAAAATACACAAATTTTTTGGCCAAAAACATATGCCTCCAATGATTCCCCATATGTTCGCGCTTAAACACACTTTTTTGCAAAGGCACCGTGGATACACAGGGTGCAGAAAATAAACAATGTTTTCACACCAGAAGCCTATTCCCCATGTGCCTGCATACAAACTCATCTTTTATGATACTCTTTCATGGGAATGCGGGGGGTCAAAAACACACAACATTTTTGCCTGCCTGAATAATCTAGAAAACACATTGCACTTCTTGTGCCAAAAACATCCATCAGTACTTAGTCCATAAAGGTCTCTCAAATCGGTTATCCATGTGGGCTAATGGTGGCAAAAATAGTCAACATTTTTGGTGACTAAAAGGGGATGCTTTCCTGCTAAGCATAAGATCAATGGCCTAAATAAATCCATTGGGCATGGAGTCACCAACATTAAAAACACTATGTATTTTCCACAAGTACAAAAAACACACCAAAATTTCATCTCTATCACAAAATGAAAACTACAACTCTGTGACCTGAGAAAACATCAAAATTTCTATCTCCAAGAGTGAAATAGCATGTGCTTGTGCACTTCTTGGAAAGATGAAAAAATCTACTCTACTATGTACAAGAATTTACAAACAAAAAATAAACAAAGCCATTAACTGGCTTGTTGAGGTAGCTGCCCTTCCTTACAAGATTTTTGTTCCTATCATGCATATGGACAACTAGACAAAGAAGAAAGCATGAAAAGCATAAAATAGCTTCTAGAATGCCCTCCCAATGCTGAGAAATAGGAGGCTCTCCAACACTGGAATGTTCTCACTTGGAGAAAAATTAACTTGCTCCTCTTCTTGATACTCACCCTCATGCTTTGAAGTAAACATGGTCGGGGGAAACTTGTGGATTCTTTATAGAGGTAGATTCTTTATGGGGCATCCTCTTGATGGAACTGGGTCAAAGAAATTAGGCACAACATTTATATCATGCTCTACAACATTGGTATCCTACTGGCTTGGAAGTGGTTCCTCTTCCTTTATGAAGAAATGATCTCCACCTCTTCATGTTGCTCATGAACCAACTCCCTGTGAGATGCTGGTATGGTGTGGATCTCCACCTGTTTCTATTGCAACTCATGATATTCTTATGAAGGAGAAGATGAAATGATATCTATGGATGAGAAAAACATTTCTAGCTCATCCCAAAAACTTTCCTCTTCATCAAAATCCTCTTTCTCTATTGCAATAATATGCATAGGTTGAGAAGAAACCTCATGCATATCAACATGTTCTTCCTCAAGGACAGAGAAATATTCTGGATCATCTTTCTTATCCTCCATATCATGGAGGACCTCCTATTGCAACAATTAATTTGGTTCTTTTTGTTGTTGTTGGTGTTGTTGTTGTATTAGGCCCTCTAATTCTTGGAAAGGATCCTTAGCCAAGATTGTTCCTCAAGGGAAAGAACAAATTTGTTTTCTTCTTCTTCCTCAAGAAAAGAGGGAAGCTCTTAAAATAAGAGAACTAGATCCTCTTCTTTTTGCTTAGTCATCATTTTCAAAGAGGTTTTTATGGGTACAAACTTCTCAATATCCTTCTACAGTAACTCCTCTAGCTCATGTGAAGGCTCATGAACAAAATTTTGTGACTCCTCCCATGGCTACTTTATCTTTTTCTTTTCCTCCAAAAATCAAATATTGAGACCATTAGTTGTCCATACAACCAGTCCACCCTTAAAGAGTGAAATAGAAATAGGTATACAAGGCTGAGAAGGTGAATTTTCTTGTACAAGGAGTGGAGGAATTACAACAGTATGATGTTTTAATGGACAGGGCTTCCTGAAGCTTAGAATGAAATTTTTAGGGGAAGGGCTTTCCTATCATTCTAATTCTTGTAATTTTTCCAATAAAAGCCTCATTTTATATTCCTTTTCAACCAATTTCATTGGAATTTATTACTCAAAATGTCATTGTTTTTAACCTCCATCTCTTCTTCATGCTTCCTTTATTGTGTCTCCAAATGTTGATCCATCTATGTAAATGTATCCAGGTGTTATCTTCTAGATACTTGTTGGTGAACAAATTTGTCTTCAAAGAAAATGATTACAAATTAACCCTAAATGCCCAAACAAGAAGACTTGATCTGCACTAACAGTTGGGTCACTTTGTGATTGGAAAGCATAAGTGCCCTCTAAATTATTTTAGGTACAGCTCCCCATACAATATTTGCAATGAATTCATTTAAACTATGACTTGTAATGCTTTTATCCTGAAAGCAAGAAAGGTGATTTAACATCTACACATAGCTATGATATAGATGCTGATATTAAATTGATAAAACAGACAGAGAGAAAGAAAGGAAACATAAAGAGAAGAAAAAGACCGCACAAAATTGATCCTTCTAATTCCCCCATTACAAGAAATTGATAATTGAATTAAATAATCCACTTGCAGGAGTGCAGTTATATGAAAATTCAAAGCTTTACATAATAAATGTGACTATGAATAGAATCATATTTAGGACAACCAAAAAGAATCAAAGTTCTACTGAATCTAAAGAAAGATGCATGAACACAAAGTTTCAATTAAAAACCTTCTTTGTCCCTTCAATACGCAGCTAAAGCTACAAAGAACAAAATTGCCTAAAATATAGACTCTTGGAAAACAAAAACATTTAACTCCTCTCCCTTTCCTTTACAATCAAGTTCTGAAAATCACTTTCTCTCCTGAAGCACACAGTCTCCCTGGAAAAAAAAAGCCCAACCCCCTCTTCATTCAAGATTTTTAACCTTTATAGATCCTCCTAAAAAATACGTCTTCTTTCCTATTACATTTCAGTTATTTGTAACCGATTCTTGAAAATAACTGAGGGACCAAATAATTTCCTCCCGACCTTTCAATCTCACTAAGAATAAATCATATCTTAAAATTAATCTCACTGAAGCTTGGTAATTTTGAAACTGGTCCCACCAATAGTTCATTATAATTTTATTCATGGTGTGTGTTGTTTATGAATCCACCTGTCCCTTTAGTTAGGATTTATGTGCGTCTATATTTTCTTGCTTTTCTCTGAATTTGTCATATCAGCACATGAAGAGAGAATATTTGCAGATGTGAACTGACTGAGTTGAATGCCGATTTATTTCATTTAAGGTCTCCTCACCATATCCATGCCTTTGAGTACAAGTAGTTAGAAAAACCTCAACTTTGATTCTCTTTATGTCGCCTCTTTGATATGACACCAATGATTAGTTTATCAAGTGGCATTCATTTTATCACTGTGTCTTTCACATGCCATCTATTCTTCCACAGGAAAAGGATCTCAATGCAATTGTCACCATGGCTACCTATTTTCTCTCCGATCTCAAGACCAGTGCCTTCACAGAGTATCGAGCGTTCCCATTTAATTTGTGTTAAAGCTGTGTTTAGTCGGTGTAATTACAAGAACATCTTTTCAAGACTCCAAATAACTCTGTATGATTTTTCCCGGTCACCTTTACCCAGTACTCAGGTACCAGGCAGATTCAACATCTCCTGAAGCATCGTACAAATTAGGGGAACAACTTCAAGTAATTCAAAATTGATATGCATGTGGATCTAAATAGAAAATTAGAGCTCTATTATGAATTTATCCTTGTTATTTGGTTTCAAGATTTTTCAAAAATGATGCTTCCATTGTGTTTGAACAACATGCAACTCGATCAATTTGTAGGAGGGATTCATCATGATACTGGTGGAATCAATTTCAAGACAGAGCATTATCAATTTCCTATTGTTGTAACCTTGGAAGCTTTACACAATATGATACATCAACCTTGATTGTGCCTTTGAACCAAACTTTGAGCCTTTTGAACTTTATTGTCACTTTGAACTTTGAAACTTAGATCACTAAAACTGAATTCCTTAATGAGCAGCCACCTCTAAAATCAACAAATTTGGACTGATTCTGTACTGGGACTCACAATTTGAAACTTCATCTATGAACCACTGAACTTGTTCAACAGGTAAAAAGTGGTTCAGAACCACTTTGTACCATCTGAACCTATTTTCTCGATCTTGAACTGTGGCACATGTGTCCTTTGGTTCACTGTTATGATAGTCAATCTAAACATTGTCTTCACAAAACAAGACTCCACAAAGCATTTTTCAATATGGATTAGGGGAGCCTAAAGAGCAACATATGAAAAAGTTATCAAGAGGGCCAAGTTTCCAAGTTTAAAAATTGGGGGTAAAAACACCAATTAACAATACTAACATCAATAATTGAAGGACCTAGTATGTCAGTTCCTCTAGTTGCATGTCCAACCCCTTTTGTCTTATAATTTGATGAAATTGTCCAACCCAACCCCACAAAAGAGTTCTCAACTCATTGCATCCCATGTCTTCAAAATATAGGGAATGGCTAGAACCTGATTGAAAATCATGCCTAGGATTTCAAACCTACCAAAAAGGTTCACAATATGATTTGGAAGCCCATTAATATCCATTATATCTAAGAATTGAGTAGGGGTGGAAGGGTGACAATAATGTGGAACATATTGGTCATTTGATGTTATAGAGGGATCTGAACCAAAGCCTAGTTGAGGTTCAGGATGATCATGATAAATGGAGGGTGTAGGGGTAGAAATATCATGATATGGGGAATCATAATATGTGTCTCTATGAAAAGGATCCATATTAGAACTTCATAAAAGCTACAAATTCATAGAAAACTTGGAAATCACAAAAGATCATAAATCATCTCATACATAACTACACTAAGAATGCTTGAAACCAACATATTTGCATTCAGAGTCAACATGGTGTTTGATGAAATACCTCCAAAGGCTGATGATACTGAGAATAAAAACCAATTTATAAATAAATAAAGTTTGAACTGGATAACCGGCGGACTTATTAACTGATTTTGAATATGTGTCCCAACAAGCATGCCAAAAAATGTTGTCACAAATGTTTGCACCAATGCTTGGGGTATGATTCTCAAGAAACCTTGTGAAACATGAAAACAACCTCCAAGTGTGGGACTTGTGCTTTGAGGTTGAATCTCTAGAGAAGGACAACTTCTTTCCAATAAGGATACACCTAAACTAAGATTTTGAGGGAAAATGGAGAAGGATATGTTGAAAGGGAAATGAGGTGATGCACAAGATTGAATATGGTTACTCTTCCTACCCATGAATATACATAACATCAATAAGACACCCGAATTGCACATATCTTAACTCTACTCTACCCCCTATAATTCATATGCAAGTTAGAACTAATGAGATGATGCAAGGGAGATAGTTTTCAAGATGCAACATCCATGAGCACAAAAAAGAAACATTTAAACAAGGAAAACAAAAGAGAAACACTTAATAATAGGAAATAAACCTACACATGATAATCAAATGACAAGGAAAGGAAAAAATATTTCTATTAATGCATGCAAAAATAGGAAATTACAGTTGTAGAGCCTAAGCTACTGCAAAGAACTATAGAAGAACCCAAAATATTTACAAGAGATTGCTTTTTATAGAGCTAGCATAACTCTGAATATAACAATGAAGTTCAAACTCCAAGCTTACTAGAGTTAAGTTACAAAACAACATGTCAAATAAATATCAAATAAAATCTGATTCTGTGTATATATTTGATCATGGAAGTGATAGAGAACAATCCAGAAATGAAGGCACTCTACAGAAAGAAGGGACAACCCAACTCGAACAAATCAGAACAAATATGATTTATGTGTTAATTTGATCCATGAAATGATAGGAAATAGGCCAATAAATACCCCAGCAAATCAAGAAAATGAAGCTGGTATCCTCAGAAAGTGCTGACAAAGGAAGGAAAAGTGTTTTCATTACGTGTAGAAGCCAAAAAATGTAGTTTGGCATTAAATTTTCCGTCCTTGGGTTGTATCTCAGTTCGATGGACATAGCTTAGGATTTGGGTGAGCCACATTAAATCTTTGTGTCTTTTGTGTGTGTTTTATTTCCTTTTTTTATTAGCTATATTTGCATGTAATTGTTAAATTTCTATCTTTTAATCCTAACAAAAACACAACATTTTCACATCTGAGAGACAACAAAATTTTACCCTAACAGAAAAAATAAATAACATTTTTGACCATGCACCTGCATGCTTAACATTTCACACATCTTATATATAATCGTGCAAGCATGATGAAATCTGAACTGTTGATCATGGAAAAGGTGATCACTATTTAAACCCTTTGAAAACAAAGTAGTTGGGACCAACATTTTGGAAAACACACAATGTTTTCCACTGCACACCTCCACACCTAACATTTTGTACATCTTAGATTTAATTGCACAAGCAAGATGAAACCTGAGTCATTGATCTCAGAGAAGATGATCAACGCTTAAATCCCTTGGGTGTGAAAACACACAACATTTTAAGCCAAAAACATATGCCTCCAATGATTCCCCATATGTTTGTGCTTAAACACACTTATTTTGGTGAAGGGACTGCAGATACGGGGGTGCAAAAAACACACAATGTTTTCATACTAGCAGACTATTCCACATGTGCCCACATACAAAATCGTCTGTTATAATAATCTTTCACGGTAACATGGGGCGAAAATACATAATATTTTTTCCTGCTTGAATAATCTAGAAAAAATAGTGCACTTCCTATGCCAAAAAAATACAACACTTAGCCCATAAAGGTCTCTCAGATTGTTTATACATGTGGGCTAATGTTGGCCAAAATAGTCAACATTTCTGGAAAATCAAAGTAGACACTTGCCTACTAAGAATAAGATCAGTGGCCCAAAGCAATCCATTAGGCATGGAGTCACCAACATTGAAAAAATGATGTATTTTCCAAAAATGTAGAAAACACACTGAAATTTCATCCCTGTCACAAAATGAAAACTACAACTTCTTGGAAAGATAAAAAAATCTACTCTACAATGTACAAGTATTTACAAATTAAAATTAAACAAATTCATTAACTGGCTTGTTGAAATTGTTTCCCTTCCTTATAAGTTTTTTGTTCCTTTCATGCATATGGGAAACTAGACAAAGCATCAAGCATGACAAGTATATAATAGGTTTTTGGAATGCCCTCCTAATGCTAAGAAATAGGAAGCTTTCCAACAATGGAATACTCTCACTTTGAGAAAGACTAACTTGCTCCTCTTTGCGATACTCAACCACAACCTTTCTATTATGCTCTGCAACATTGGTATCCTACTGGCTTGTAAATAGATCATCTTCCTTTTGATAAGAAATAATCTCCACCACTCTTCATGTTTCTCATGAACCAATTCTCTGGGAGAGTTGGTAATGGTGTGGATCTCCACTTTTTTATATTTTAACTGATGATCTTTTGATGAAGGAGAAGATGGCTTGATATCTATGGATGACAAAAATATTTCCACCTCATCCCAAAAAATTTCCTCTTCATTAGAATCCTCTTACTTTGTTTCTATAATACTCATAGGTTGAGAAACAACCTCATGCATATCATCATGTTCTTCTTCAAGAATAGAACTATCCTTGGGATCCTCTTTCTTATTCTCCATATCATGGAGGACCTACTTCTACAACAACTAATTTGGTTCTCCTTCTTCTTATTTGTAGTAGGCCCTCTAATTCTTGGAAAGGCTCCTCAACCAATAATTTTTCCTCAAGGGTAGAAACAAATTTGTTTTCTTCTTATTCCTCAACAAAAAGAGTGAATCTCTTCAAATAAGAGGATTGGATTCTCTTCTTTCTACTTAGTCTACATCTGCAGAGAGGTTTGTATGGGTACAACCTTCTCAATATCCTCTATAGAATTTTCTCTTTCTCCTCCTCTAGATCATGTGAAGGCTCATGAACAATAGTCTATGACTCCTCCCATGGCTTCTTTACTTGACTTTTCCTCCCAAAATGACATATTGAGACCATCAATTGTCCATACAAGCAGTCGACCCTTAAAGAGTGAAATTGAAATAGGTATAAAAGGATGAGAGGGTGAATTTTATTGTACAAGGAGTGGAGAAATTTAAAAAATAGGCTCTTGTAATGGAGGGGGATTCCTTAAGCTTGGAATGACATAGTTAGGGGAAGGGGTTTCTTGGTATTCTAATTCTTGCACTCTGGCCAATAAAATCCTCATTTTTCATTCCTTTTCAGCCACTTTCCTTGCAAGTTCTTCCTCAAACTATTCTTGTTTGGCCTCCATCTCTTCTTCATGTTTCCTTTGTTGTGCCTCCAACTACTAACCCAGCTCGGCAACTATATCTAGGTGTTGTCTTCTAGATACTAACATAAAAAATTGAAGGACTTGGTATGTTAGTTCCTCCAGTTGCATGTCCAATCCCCGTTGTATTCTAATTTGATGAAATTGTCCATCCCAATCCCACAAAAGAGTTCTCAACTCATTGCATCTCATGTCCTCAAAATATAGGGAATGGATGGAACCCTATTTAAAACCATGCTTAGCATTGCAAACCTACCACAAAGGTTCACAATGTGATCTTGAAGCCCATTAATATTTGTTCTATCTAAGAATTGAGAAGGGGTAGGAGAGTGACAAGAAGGTGGAACATATTGGTCATTTGATGCTACGGAGAGATCTGAACCAAAGCCAAGCTGGGGTTCAAGATGATCTTGATAAATGGAGGGCATAGAGGTAGAAATATCATGATATGGAGAATTATAAGATGTGTCTCTATGAAAAGGATCCTTGTTAGAGCTTCATACAAACTAAAAATTCATAGAAAACTTGGAAATCATAAAAGATCATAAATCATCTCATACATAACAACACTAAGACTGCTTGAAACCAACATATTTGCATTCAGAGTCTCCATGGTGTTTGATGAACTCCGTCCAAAGGTTGATGATGCTAAGAATAACACCCAAACTCTAAATTAATAAAGTTTGAACTAGATAACCAACAGACTTATGAACTGATTTTGAATCTATGTCCCATCGAGTGTGCCAAAAATTGTTGTCACAAAAGTTTGCACCCATGCTTGGGGTATGACTCTCAAACAACCTTTTGAAACATGGAAACAACCTCCAAGTGTGGGACATGTGCTTTGAGGCTGAATCTTTGGAGAAGGCCAACTTCCTTACAATCAAGATACACATAAACTAAGCTTTTGAGGGAAAAGAAAGAAGGATATGTTGAAAGGGAAATGAGGTGATACACTAGATTGAATATGGTTACTCTCCCTACCCATGAATATACATAACATCAATAAGACACTTGACTTGCATAGATCTTAACTCTACTCTACCCCATAGAATTCATATGCAAGTTAGAACTAATGAGATTATGCAAGAGAGATAGTTCTCATGATGCAACATCCTTGAGCACAAAAAAACAACATATAAACAAGGGAAACAAAAGAGAAACACTTAATAACAGGCAAGAAACATGCACATGATAATCAAATGGAAAGATAAGGAAAAATAATTTCTATTAATACATGGAAAAATAGGAAAATACAGTTTTAGAGCCTAAGCTACTATAAATAAATAGAGAAGAAATGATGCAGGAACATCTTGGATTTTCTCAGTAGTTTCTTTGGAGAGTATTTTTAGTGTTGTTTCTCAGTTGCAGTGTTGGATGAGGGGCTCAGACATTTTTAAAGAAGGCTCGATCACTGAAGAACTCGTAAACCTCTGGTGCTCAACATGTATTGTGGCTTGGTGATGCCTATGGAGCTCATTCATCATGCTTGCTTGGAAATGCCTGGCTTTCTCGGCATGTGTTGGTTTGCTGATGCTTGACAATGCTTGGTTGGTTTTGCTGAAACTCAATAGTTCTTCTTGTTGAGTGGTGTTCTTGCGGATTTGGGGATCGACTTGATGCATTTAGTTTGTGTAGTGTATGATCGTGATGTGGATCGATCATGGGGATGTGTATGGACCTATTTTGGTCTTGGATCCTTATCCTACTAGGTCATTTAATATTTATTTATAGGTTGTCTTGTGGCTTGAATATGTATTTAATGTAAGGGTTTATTTGCAAAAGGCTGACTTGTGGTCGTGCTAGTATTTAAAGAGGTATGGGGTAGAGTGTTGGGAGTAGATCCCAGAAGATCAAATTGAAGGGGTGAAAAGAGTTGATGTAAGGTCTATAGATCTAAATTTGGTGGAAGATACCTTGGTGGGATAGTAGCATGTTTTCTTAGGAGGCAAGAAGATTGCTTGGTGGCTTGCGAGCACAATTTTAGATTCTGTCTTGGAGTTCCTAACAGGTTGTTGGTGTGGTGTGTCACAGATCTAGACTAGTTAAGGAGGTGATCTAAAACTTGCAGAAGAGCTGGGATAGATCTTAGATTTATATCTTTGTAATTGGCCATAATTGGGAAGGACTTACAACCTGACATGTTGAGTGTAATTGTTGTTTTATCGAAATAGATCTCATATGTTGATTATTTTTGTGTTGTTGGTTGTTTATGTTTTTGTTGCTTTGGGTTGCTAGTTTAGATAGTCCATTCTTGGACCCTCGGACCTGCATCCTGTCAAGAACCCATAATATGTACAAGAGATTCCTTTTTATAGAGCTAGCATAACTTTGAATACAACAATGAAGTTTGAACTCCAAGCTAACTGGAGTTAAGTTACAGAACAACATGTCAAAGAAATATCAGATAAAATCTGATTTTGTGTATACATCTGATCGTGGAAGTGATAAAGAATAATCCAGAAATGAAGGCACTCTACATAAAGAAGGGACAACCCAAGTGGAACAAATTAGAGCAAATCTGATTTTTGCATATATTTGATACATGAAATGATAGGAAACGGGCCAATAAATGCTCTTGCAGTCAATAATATCAAGCCCATACCCTCAGCAAGTGGCAAAGAAGGAAGGAAAAGTGTTTGCATCATGTGTAGAAGCCAAAAAATGTAGTTTGGAATTAAATTTTATGTCCTTGGGTCATGTCTCAGTCACTGGTAAAAAATCATGTAGGTGTGAAAACATACAACATTTTCACATCAAAGAGACAGCAAAATGTTACCCAATGATGAAAACACACAACATTTTTGACCAAACACCTACTTACATAACATTTCACACATCTTAGATTTAATCATGCAAGCACGATGAAATCTGAACCATTGATCTTGGAAAAGGTGGTCGACATTTAAATACTTTGAAAACAAGGTAACTAGGACCCACATTACGGAAAACACATGCAATTTTTTCCACCGCGCACCTCTGCACTTAAATTTGTGCACATCTTAGATTTAATCATGCAAGCACGATGAAACATGATTCATTGATTTGAGAGAATATGATTGGTGCTTAAATCCTGCTGGTGCAAAAATACACAATATTTTCAGCCAAAAACATATGCCAACAATGATTCCTTGTATGTCTGCACTTAAATACACTTTTTTGTGAAGGAACTGCGAATACGTGGGGTGGAGAAAACACAATGTTTTCAAACCGGAAAATACTACTCCCCGCGTTCTCGCATACAAACTCATCGTTTATATTACTCTGTAACGAGAACGTGGGGGCCAAAAATACATAATATTTTTACCTTCCTGAATAACGTATAAAACACAGCGCACTTCCTGTGCCAAAAACATGCAACACTTAGCCCATAAAGGTCTCTCAAATCAATTAACCATGTGGGCTAATGGTGGTGAAAATAGTTAACAATAACTTTAAATTGTTTTCTAATTCTAATTCTCATGACAATAATGACTAATTATACAGGAATTTGAACTCTTAGTGTTGTTATTTTGGTCCAAGTTTTGAGTGTCTTCATGACTTGCTCCTCTAATATACTCTATCATTAGGTTTCCATGATAATATATTTATATAATTGTTTTATAGACGATTACTATAATAGTTATAAGAGAATCTCATTAAGATGAGTAATAGTACGCAAACTTATTGTGGCATGCTCTAGTCCAAACTCTATTATTTATCTTCTTTAACTTTTTGACAAAAAAGTAAAAAATATATGTTTAATAATAGATAATTCAAATGGTAATAATTTTCAAATAATGTAAAATATGAATACTTGGAGGGTTTCTCATTGGAAGAAGTAGTACAAAGATATCCTTCCACCACAAGATGCTACAAATTTTTCTGTAGGCTATATGCAATGCATAGGTTACTGGTTGAAAGGGCGCCTACAAAGTAGTTTACCTCAATTTAACCAGGTGAAGGAGTTATTTAGCTGAAGGATGTGAATGCGGTGGGGGCTAATGACCAAGCTGGTCATTCGACTAGCCCAGTCATACGAAGTGGCAAAAATGATAAAGGTTCTCAAATCTACTAAATGTCTCCTTATTTGTTGATCTAGTCTTAGTTCTAGGTACCTTTTGGTCCTAGAATTTTGTAATTTAATCCATGTATAGTGCAAGATAGTAGAATCTCAATGGGTTTTTAAGTATTTTCTCTAAGAATCATTTCTTCTAATGTTTTTGTCTCTTCTTTTAGCTAGATGAGGTAGTAATAGTTTTTTTCTTGAGGACTTTGTGTTCTCTATTAAGAAACATATTTTGATAAGTTGTTTGGAGTCACATATACTCTGCATTGTGGAGGCATCAAATTATATCAATTTTTTTTATATCTTTTCCTATTTTATGATATAATATATTTCAGGCTTAATGCAATTTTACCTCAAAAAAAATTGTCAAATTATTTTATAATATTTTGATCTAAACTCTATCACTTCTTATTGTCAAATATTTGAACTTTTACTAAAATAATTATTTTTTATTTTAAAATAATATAATTTTTAATTGATTTTATTATCTTATATTTTAAAGCATGAGTAAAGATAATATAATACCTTTCCTTAACAAAGAATTTACCACAAACCAAGCCACGTTCTTCAGTCTTTGGAAAATTTGAAGATGTTGGAAAGTTATAAGGCCAACTGTTTACTTCAAGAAGCATCTACCATAAATAAAATACAAACACTAGTTATAAAATTAATCAAAGAAGAAGACCATTTAACTCAATACTTATTATATAGCTAGAATTTATTTTTAAATGTAAAAGTTGCTACAAATATTAATTTTGCTTATGTAAAAGATAAAAAAGTTACCTGTTCCTTTGCATCCTCCCAAAGTGTCAATGGATCTGATCCACTCATAAGTGAGTTAACATAAATAAAAATTGGACCAAAAACTTTTTTCCAAGGTTCACCTTCTTCAAATTTAGCATCAAGATCATCTCCAGCATAATGGCCACTATGAAACATCTGAAAAATAAAAAAAAATAAAAGTAAATAATTTATCTTATATAACAAAGTGATTTAAAAATTAAATCATATTATAGATATTCTTAATATATTATTTTTTATGATTATTATTTAGTTTGTATTTTAGTTTTAGAATCTATGGGAAGATGATTAGAAGTATTTAGATGTGGGAAAGTTTTAAATGGACGTAAAATATAAAAATAGTCAATTTTTTAAACTTTATAAATTATAGAATTAATGAAAAGAGGTAGGTCATAATCATAAGAGTTCCTCTAATTCAAGAAGCTTCCACCATTAGAAATTGACTAAAATCTCATTAATTTTAATATTTTTTAAAAATCATCATGAGAGATTGATAATAAAAATATATTATACGAGCATGCAAAATTATTTTAAGACTTGATAAACCTCAAATTAAATATCGTATTGAAATGGAAAAAGGTTTTATATTACATATAATCAGACAAGAATTAAGAGTTAACAATACATAATCGAACTTGTACTAGACAAATGCTACTAGGATCCCATTATACCATATAAAAAGACATCAAACCATTTGTGTTGTCTAATAACATGGTATGCAAAAGAAGTTTAGGATATGTCGAACCCTACATCTAAATATACTTATTGTGTCTATGATGAGTGCATTTATTTACTTCTATCACAACCCTTCTCCTATGGGAACACCTTCAATCTCCTCATGAATTCCTACTCTTACCTAAAAAATCCAAAGAAGATAAATATCGCTTATAAATCAAAATATGTCAAATCCAATAGCCGCAACTTGTGAAGATGAAGAATACCTTGTTGTTTTCAATTCATGGGAATATGTTCCTATAGTCAATATTATTTTGGACTAAACCACTAAAATGTTCATCAATCTTATTGAGTTATCTCTTGTAGGAAAATTGACTAGTGTTTGGCCTTCCCCTAAAGTGTTGGAAAATTGAGTAGATAGAGAGTGGAGAGAAAAGATTTAATGGGTTTTGTTGTAGCTACCTTATATATAGGAGTAAGATTTTATATTTTAGAGTGGGACTCATTTTATGGGTCCCTATGGATTGTATTTAAATAAACATTCCCAAATTTTATATCTTGTAGAAGAAAAACCAAAAAAGGTGTTCATTGGTTGAGAATCCACTTGCTTTCCCTACACTTATGGTACAAAGATACCTTAATATTAGTATAAAATATTATTGGGAAATAAAAAATATTATTCAATCCCAAAGAAAAGAACTAGATCAATACCCTCATCTACATGGAACTAAATCTTTTGAAAGATTCTCCTAAGGCCATTAACCTAAAATAGAATCAATATTTCCTTATAGTCCTAACTATGATTAAAATCATATAAAATTTAATCTTTTTTACTAAGATAAGAATTTTAAATGGGATTTTATCCAAAAACCTATGAGAAAACTGTAGGCTATATGTGTTGTCATTGATGTCAACCTAATGTCTGATAATATGTGTTTTCATTAAGTTAGATGAATGGAGTATGTTTTGTGGTCAATAGTGATTCAAATTTTACATATTGAAAAGTAGTTGAATTAATTTAGATTATATATTTGACATATATTTGAGATTAGTTGTGCCATGTCAGACTAGTCAGAGGCATAAAAGGCAGTTTGAAGGCTCATTAGATAAAAAAATATAAGTCCATGATTATGGTATGTATTGATACATTTAGCTTTTGGTTTGATTACATGATGCAATCACCTTGGTTGATGTCCATGTGGTGTGGAATACATTTAGATGATGTTTGATTTTATAATTATAATTGAATGATTGAATAAATTTTCAAGTGTTGAAATAATACATTTCATTTTGATTGTGAGATAGTATTTTACTTCGTATTTTACCACATTATATCCTCTATTTGTGTGGTTAATTAATTATATTTTAATGGGTGTTATATTTTAATGGGTGTTAGGTTCCTATATAAGAGTATGAACTTTGGATCACAGTTTTTTATCATAAGGTTTTTCAGTTGGGTCACTAAAATGCTTTGTATTCTACTATGGTTAATAATTTTTCTAAGCAATTTTTGGAAGATGGTATGGATAGTGTTTTAACCTAGTGGTAGGAGTTACAAAGTATTTGGTGCTTAAAATTATCATATTCATCATTTTGATGAACGCGTTGTCTATCTAGAATTCACTTTTATTGTTTATTTGGTGAATTACTTTCTTTGGACCAACATTTGATGGTTGGTGACTTTAGGGGAAGATTGAGGAAAGTTTGAAAATGTTCTACATATATTGAATGGTGGTTTTCATGTTGTTTTTGTTTCTCTCCAATGATAAGAAGACAAACAATTGGGAATTTTGACAGTGGTGTTGATATCTGAGCTGACCTGGTATTTTCCTTTAATTGTGTTTGATCATGACATGTTTCTCTTAGGCCCCATTTATTTACCAGAATTGGGTGCGAAACTTCTATTTTTTCCAAAATCCACTGTCTGGTTCCCTAAAATGCAATTTTGGTTTTGGACTTCAAAATCAAAATTTCACACCAAAATGGGTGGCACAGTCTTCCCACCCAATCGGTGGAATATGATTTCATCTTCTAGATTTTTATTTTTATGAACCCCATTTAAATTGGGCATTGAGTCCGTCGAGTGTTTGGAAAAGTGGAACTAATGAATCAGGAAAGCATAAAATGAGAGCTATTGTTAAAGCAATTCTGAAGATTCACAAATGCAAAATTGTACAGTAGATGACCTTTAAATTTATCAAGGACAGAAGATTATATGAAAGAAACCCTTGAATTCCAACATTTTTTGTAGGATTCAATGCGCCATTAATATGAATTGCAATGTTTTCTATAGAATTTAATATGTTTGATTAGAAATTGGGTTTTGGTGACATTTATGTTGGTATGCCTTTGCCATTTTTATTATTGGTGCATTGCATTCCTTTTCTTCTATATGGGTTTTGCAGCCTTCATAGTATTGTCTTATAAAGGTGAGCTTGTGGTTGTTCTTCACATGCAAGCTCTGTTAATTCCCATTGACCGTATCACATTTGTAATTCTATTTGGAATAATTCCTTTAAATGTAGGCCCTTAATAATAGATGATTTCCTTTGTTTTGTGTGTGTGTCTGTTCGGAATGTCTCTTGTGAGAAGCAAATTAGCAGGGAATATAATTATTCAACATTGTTTTAATTGTGTTTGATATGTTTCAATAACTCCATTTTTGCACATCGCTCTGATGGGGTTTTGTTTGACATTAATAAATTTGTCCCTTTCTAGTGCTTTTATTTTTCAATGTGTTTGGCTTATAATAATTACAATTCCAAGTCTAATTTCAAAATTGGCAACCAAACACAGAAGATGGATTATCTCAGTTATCTTTTGGGTCAACCAAATGGTCCAAACTATCTTCTGAATACACAAAACCAGAATTTCAAAACCTTATTTTGAGATAACCAGGTTTTGAGTCAAATTCTAATTCTTCAACCAAACGGGGCCTTACCTTGGAGGATGTGTTATGAAATATTTCAAGTTTAGAATAATGTAGGTAACCTATTTTAGCTAACATTGATG
This sequence comes from Thuja plicata, assembly GCA_018584345.1. NCBI lineage: Eukaryota > Viridiplantae > Streptophyta > Pinopsida > Cupressales > Cupressaceae > Thuja > Thuja plicata. The sequence continues at coordinate 1,777,432 of MU227458.1, read as the reverse complement.
TATTTGAGGCTAACCTATGTTGTGTTGCACATTTCATTTATTAGGTCTTATTATTGCTAACCTAGCTAATGTTCTAGGATGTTACAGAGGATATATAAGGAATAATTTAAATAAATGTGGAGATGTATGAGTTTATGTGAAGTACTTAATGTGAAAAATAGATCAGTAATGTATCAGATAATTATAAAGTGTGCAAAATAAATGTAATATAGTATTTGGAATACAAATAGAAATGGACTATCAACATTTGTTAGATTTTCTTCTACAGTAGTTCACATTATGTATTTCATTATAATATCATTGTATCTTTCTCTTCAGAATTGATCTCTATTGCATCTGTCCTAGGGTAGTGTGTCTTAGCCCTCAAGTCAATTCAAGGAGCAGTGAGCTTCCTTGGTAGTGAGCCTAAAACAAATATTTTAAAAACTTGTTTCATAAATTTTAATTTGATCCTTACTTTGGTTTTTCCCTTCTTGGGTTTTCCACATAAAAGTCTTGGTTTTCTTGTTTAGTGCATGTTTTGTTTTTACTATTTACTTCTACACACTTGATTAAATAGTTTAAAAGTTAATGAATGGTTAAGTTTTATTCTATGTTGATTCACCCCTTACCCCTTTCAACATCTAAGTGTGTTAAAAAAAACTAAAATCAAAAAAGTCCAAATGAAGGATTTCAATGGCTTAGAAGGAAGACTAAGATGCACAATGTAAAAAAAAAATCATTTTTGTAAAGGAGCCATATTTTTCAAACCCCTTTAATGTATTGATGGGTAATTTCATAAGGAATAAGAGTTAAGGACCGAAGAGGAGACCTTAATTGAAGATAAAGCTAGAGAGATTGGAAAGTATCATGTGTTTATTAGTGAATACTTTAGACAAAGACAAATGAGGAACATGTGGTAAGTAACATGTGTCAAAATTTACATGACATATCCTCTTATGCCACAAATATATTTCTTCATTCTTAGCTATCAAACAAGTAGTTTCAGCAGTGTCAAGATAGAATAGATTACCTTTTGATTCTTCTCCAGTGCCAATCAACTTTCCTGTTCCATCATAATTTCTAGCTTTTTTGTTTTCAAATACAACTCGGTGACTTGTGTTATTCAACTGTGAAACACTCCACAGATTAAAATTAAGTCCTTTCACCCATATGAATTATCACATTTGATCTTTTTGTTTAGCAATATAATATATTTTCCTTTCACTTGATAAGGTGTATCATTTCCCATTCTAACATATCCACCATTATAATGCTCAGTAAATTCAAAATTTTCTTTATCTCCAGTCATGTGACGAGTAAATCCACTATTAATAACCCAAATGTCATGCTTGCTAACTTTAGAAATAAGTGTTGTTTCAACATACCTTTCATCTTCTTCTGAATCTTCTTTCAAAGCTACAAATATTGTCTCAATGTCTTCATCAGTATCAGTGTCAGTGTCTTTATATTTATCTTCAACAATGTAACATGCATTTTTTCCTTTGTCTTTGTAATCTCAATTACTCCTTCTGTCATACTGTCAGTTGCTTCTATATTCTCATTCATATTTTCTATCATTAGACCTTTCATTTCTTTCATCACTTTTTTTGTTTGGGCAACTGGCAGCAAAGTGTCCAATCTCTTTACAATTAAAATATATCAAAGGTAGTTTACCTTTATATCTTCCTTTGCCTTTGTGAAATCTTCTATCCATTAATGCTTCAAGGTCATCTAGTTCTTTATCATCACTATCACTATCACTGTCATTTATTATCATGTGTTTGTTATCAGATTTACTAATTTTTAGAGAGGAAAAAAATGCAGATTCAAGAGTAGGAACAACTTTGTTGTCAAAATTATTCAGCTCAAAATAAATCAGTCTACCAATAAGGCTATCAACTGCAATATTGTTTCTAGGTGCTGCTCTTATTTCATGTATTGCAGAGACTCTAATAGAATAAATAGGCAGTAAAGTTCTAAGAATCTTACTCACAATAGTGTCTTCATTAATAACTCCACCTGCTCCATGAATAACATTCACAACTTCCTTGATTCAGTTACTGTACTGTGTTATGTTTTCTCCTTCTTTTATTCTCATGTCATCAAATTTTCCTCGAAGACTTTCAACTTTAGCTCTTTGTAAATTTACATCTCCTCCATAAACTAGTGTAATATTGTCCCACATCTTCTTGCTTGATGTACATGTCTTAATATCCTCAAATTCAACATCAGTTAGCGAAGAAGCAATTTCTACCATCATAGTGTTGTGTTCATGTTTCTCTCTCATCTGAGCAACAGCCAAAGGTACAGTAGGTAGGATGATTTCAATATCCAGGCATAGTGTTATGTCATCTCCAATCCCTGATAGATATAGTCTCATTCTACTTTTCCATGTTGATAAGTTCTCCTTGTTCAGCTTCGATGCGTCTCTCTTATACATCTTGTGATCTTTAGCTTAAGTCCTTTAAAACTTTCCTTCTAAGCACTCTATGCTTTGATACCAATTGTTAGATAACTAAGAGGGGGGGTGAATTAGTTAGCTCTAGTTATCCTACAGTCCCAAATTCTCCCAGATGTATATAAAAATAATTTCAAATATTTAAATCAACTCAGTGAAATATAAATTGTGATCTCAAACTTTAGTTTTCCAAGTTGTCTAGTAATCTATCGAGTAGCAGTAAATCAATTCAGTGATTACCGATCAATGCAGATAAAGTAATGTGTAAAGAAAAATAACAATCCACAACAATCATACACATTAACATAAATATTTTTAACGTGGAAACCTTGCTAAGCGAAAAAAAATTGAGACCGATAACCCAAAATATTTCACTCTTCTGAAGTGAGCTCAGTTAAGAGCTAACCTTGTTAAAGGTTACAATGCACACAGTTAAATGTGACCTGGTTAGAGGATTTATCACTACCATTTCTCTCTTGACCATGCATTCACTATGGGGTCAACAAGAAAACACTCAACATTCATTAGAATGTCATAATAAAGACTTTTACGTCCTACTTGGTTAAGATATTTATCTGTAACAATAGTTAAACTGATACAGTAATGATCTGATTCAAATACAACTCTGTTTGCAGATTTTCAGATCTATGCTAAGTACATAATACCTCTGATCAATTTATTCACTTCAATTCCTCTGATTCTTTATGCTCTTTTCTTCTCGATATATGCTCTTTCCTCTGTCACTCGGTGTTGTCTGTAGAAATGCCTGGTTCTGTCTTCAACTAGTTTGATCAGTTATGCATGAAATTTGCATGTGTGCGCATCAAGTGTGTACATACAATTCACTTGTCTCTTATATAGACATCATAGCTCATTTAATTTCCATCCTTTATATTTTTCCTCTTAATTACCATAATTGGTTTTGCCACTTAAACATTCCTTGACAGTTGTGTCAAAAACACGTTTCAATCATCTTCGCCCGATCTTCCTTGAATTTTCATAGCAGTTTGATCTTCATAAAAAATCTTATCATTTACCTCGGAACCATAAATTTTCCAGCTCATCATTTTAGTCGACCTTGGTTTGATTTAATTTCTCGGTCAATACTGTGATGTGTCAGTGATCCCTAGCTCGATTTTCACTGTGCTCGGTATACACTAGATTTACTCGGTGTATACAAAACTTTTCAATTACCAACCACATAAACTTTGATTGTTCCATATCTTCAATCCATAATAGATGTTTTTCACCAAAATGATAAGGAAATAAGTTGATATCAATGATAATACATTAACTGATTAATGTCTATTATCACATCTGTAACTCGCTTGATCATCAACAAAATGACTTCAAACATACAATCAGTTGTAGTTAATCATTGTTCTCATCTTACACTAATTAGTTAATAGGCTTTTTTTATATGCCTAAGGAAAAATTATCTAGATTTTATTTTGAAGTTGACAAATTTTTTTTAATATAATATATGTTTTAATCAAGGGAATAATATTCAAAGGAAAATAAAGAAAATAAATTGCATTTTAAGTACAAAGTGGAGTAGGAAGATGCATTGACAAATGAACAAAATATGAACATGTTAGTTTGTATGGAGGTGATGAACACCCAAAAGAAGATCAAAGGAAATTTCTAAGAATGAATATTGATGTGGTAAGTTCTCCAACACCTATGAGAAGGCCTAAACAATAGGGAAAAACAACTAGATAGGCATATTCCATCAATTTCTTCTTTTTTTTATTCTAACTTGCACTATTGATGAACCTAGCTCTATGAATGAAGCTCTACGTTCAAAAGAAAGAAAGTTTTAAAATAATTGTGCTGAGGAGGAAACCTTTCATTGGATAAATTTAATACTTGGAATTTAGTTGATATAGCTAAGGAAGAAACCTTATTGGTTGTGTTTTAGGTGTGTAAAAATATTGGTACAACTAGTCTATTGGAAATATATAATACAAGATTGGTGACAAAAGGTATTCTCAAATTGAAGTAATAGAATCTAGTGATATTTAATCTTGTACAACTAGATTGATTTTTATTAGTTGTATGTTGTCTATTTCAACTATTTCTTTTACTTGAAGTAGAGTGAATGATTTTAAATATTTAGTCATGCATGTTTCTTAGAGGAAATATGCATTGATCAATCAAAATAATTTTATGTTAAAGGGAAAGAATATAAAAAGAAAGAGATATATGTAGTTTGAATCATTCATTAAATAGAGTGGTACCAAAATTTTGATTCATAGTATTTTGAACTTAGAGTTTGTTATGAGTAAATATGATCATTGTGTTTATTACAAGTAGTTTGTTAAATACATCTTGGTTATTGTCTACATGTTGATTATATATTAATTATTAGAAATAGTTAGACAATAATTGAGTCAAATATTAAATTTTAATACTTTTAATAGACTAGGAGCCACTAAATGCATATCAAGTATCAAAATCAATAGAGACAAAGCTAATAAAAATGTATGGTTAAACTAGATGATGCACATTAAAATTGGTTTGTAAAAATTATTAATATGCAATATTGTAAACGTAAAAAAATTCATTTGCCTCTAGCAAATAACTTGTCTTTGGAATGATATCCTAATTTTAAGATAATTTGGAGGAAAATAGGTTTCTTGATGTATGCAATGAAATGTATTGACCAGACATTGGCTAAGAAATGGTACTACTTCATAAGATCATGTCAAATCCTAATAAACATAAATTTTTTCCACTAGTATGCAATGAGAAAACAAGTTGTATAAACTATCGGTTGCACTACACCGAAAGTCAGGTTTTTAGTTTAAACCAAAAAATATTAAACGAGGAGGAAACCGACGACACAATTTTGCAATGTTAACCGAAAGTGCAAACAAAAGATGATAAAGTGGAACCTGACAGGAGGAAACCGACAAAGGAACTTGACGAGAAAAAAAATTTCAAACTGAAAGTGCAAACATAGTGAAACCCGAAAGACAGTCAAACTGATTTCAGAGCAAACCGAGCATCAAACACCAAAAGTCAGTTACATCCCAGAAAAAGTGGATCTGACTTCCACGTTAGATAAAACACTCATATTCTATTTATAGAGTTTTTTTATTTATTTTTAAAACCATTACTTAAGGGACAAGAAACATTATTGTAATTGTTTTAATCAGTCTAACTGATTGAAAACATGCAGACTAGGAGATCAAGGTCAAGTTTTAAACATGTGATCATAGAGTTAGTTTTGTTATACGTGAAACTTAATTAGGTCATTATATCTTATAAATAGCTGTTGTAATCATTAAATATCATAGATGAGAGGATGAATGTAGCCAACGAGCACATCTAGGGATTAGACTGAGAGTTTCAAGAAGCAAAACAACAAAAGATGAATCTGGTTATCAAGAACCAAGAACAAAGGTTATTGAGCAATAGAGGTATTAATCAATCACAATAGGTGATACATATATAAATGTGAATTGTAATGGATCTATAATCAATAATAGTTAGATTTCAAACACTCAGGTCAATGAGTATTTTTGTGTGCATTCTAACAAGTGTAGCAAATAGAAGAAATCCTTTCAAGGAAGGTGGATTTAACAATCCTATTGTAAATCTCTTAACTGAGTGCACACTAAATAGTGTTGCTAAAGCTCTTAATAGAGTAGATCTTAACCAGTCTCCACATAATACTCCTTACGGGGTAGATCATCAGAAGTGATCAAATTGTAAGCCTTAACCGGCCCCTTCCAATCTGCAGATAGTGAATATTTTTTGGGTGCCATTCCCACCATATTTTTTACCTTCTAACAGGGGTTTTCTGTGATATCATATCATGTTTTATGAGTCAATTACTTTCATGAATGTTTCTATGAATGTTTACATGTTTGATTAAGTTAAAGAATTGATATGTCTTACACAAAGATAGTATAGAACAGATGGTTGAATAAAAAATTGATTACATAAAGGTTAAAGGATAAAAGAGATAAAAAATTTAGAGGTACTGATTCAGCCCTCCCCTCTCAGTACACACTTCCCATTATTTCCAACAAAATCCTAGCAAATAATATTATAATATGTGAAATTAGTTTACAGTTACATGATAGGCATTTCGTATTCCTATATTTTTCTCATAGGATTGATAATGTTGGTAAGTTGTTGAATATATAGGATTTTCTCAAGATAAAAAATTAATTGCATATTTAGGCTATTGGAGGATTATAAAGTTGGATAAGTAAAAGGAAAATTTTATGGTTGTAAAATATGCTTGCAAAGAAGGGAAATAATAAATTATAAGTATCGGTATTCATTCTAACAATAGGACAACAATTAAAATGCATTTTTAATAAAAAATTTGATGTATTAGACTTATACCAATCAAAAAACGTGTAATATCATTTTGTTTAATAGATAGTAAAAACTAAAAAGGTTCAAATAGAAAATATTGAAAGAAAACATAGCAGAATCTAACAAACTATTTAGAATTATTAAGTTTTATTGGTGAACAAATACAATATGTATTTCCCATCTGTGTACTTAACTCTCTTTCTAATTCATTTTGTAAATCCAAAATTATAAATTTCAAGTGGGATAAATGTTGTACTTTCATGTACAATGACTTGCAAAAATTCCATGTTATACAAAAATTTGAGTGAAAAATGTTAGAATAACTAAGAGGGGGAGGGGGTGAATCAGTGGCCTCAAAAATATTCCAATAAATCAACCCAAAAACTTAGTACCAAAATATTAAGCCTGTAGTTATCTTCAGTCCTACAAGATGAATGCCTTCAAATAATCTTAACAAATAACTGCTGCTCGGAGTTCACTATTAAACCTTATTCTTACTGTTTACCGATTAGCAGTATTTCATTTACTGAAATGTAGTAAATTGCTTAGTGTATACCGATCAATCTAGATTAGTTATGTGTAATGCAAAACACTAAAATAATGACTCATAAACACATTGACACATGGATTTTTAACATGGAAACCCTGTTAAGGGAAAAACCACTTGGGACCGGTAACCCAAAATTTTTACTCTTCTGAAGTGAGCTCGGTGAAGAGCCAACTATGTTAAAGGTTAAAAACACATTGTTAGGTGTGACCTTGTTAGAGGATTTAAATAGAATAGTTTGTCACTTGATAGCGGGCATCTCTATGCTACCTTTAATGACCAAACCTAGCGTAGTTTTTCAAATGGTATCTGGAATATCATGCTATCTTCATGACCAAACTTTTTGGTACTCCTTGGGATGTATCACAATATAGAAAGGATTGTTAAGTCCTGCTCATTTAAGAGACTTTCTAATCCAATGGTTAAATTGAAATAATAAATGATCTATTCATACATACAACTTAGACTTGTAGATATTCAGATCTATTGTAAGCTCATAATACCTTTCTGATCAATGTATATTTTCAATACCTTTGCTCCACTTCTTTCTACTCGGTGATGTTGTGCTTCTCTATTTCTCGGTGTTCACAGAATTAGCTCTGTTATTCAGCTTGATTGATCATGTTTGATTGAAGTCTTTCTTCATTAGTTTTTCTTTAGCATCTTCTTTCTCTATTCACCCCTAATTCACAATGAATTATCTTGTCTCTTTATAGATATGATTTCACCATTTCTCAGTTCTTGACTTTATTGTTCTTGGCATGATCCGTAATTCGAGCCAATCTTTCTTTAAAGCTTTAGTTCAGTTTTATCCCGTAGATTTCTCTATGACAACTGGAATAAAATAGATTTAAATATTTCTCTTATCTTTGGCTTTAACTTGTCGATGAAAACAATATTAACAACTAGTTAACTCCTTTAGCTCTTGCCAACTAAGTCTTTTTTCATTTCTGAACTTTAGTTCCTTTCGATGTTTTAACTCTTTTTTAGCTTCGGTCAACACTTTAGTTCTCTTTGGGCATTTATGTTAGGGTTGTCTATTTGTTAGGCATCACTATGAAGTTCTTCTCATCGATAATGCTTGTGATTCTGATGGTCGGTAATGCTTGCAATTCTGCTTGTTGGTAATGCTTGCGATTCTGCTCATTGTTAATGCTTGTGATTCTTCTCGTTGGTAATGCTTGTTGGGTTTCTTTCTTGGGAAACATTGTGACTTTTCTTTTGGGTTTCTCTATCCGTGAGGGTGCACTTCCCATCAGTGTTTGTATTCACTTAGTGAATTCTGATCTATTATGCATTACTGATAGCATAATCTTTATCTTTCTGATTCTCTGAAGTATTTGATACTTTGAATATAACCAATCAGAATATATCAAGTTTAAATCAATGACAATACAATACATTAACTGATTTAATGTCTTGCATTAACTTTTAGTAGCTTGGTGATCATGAACTTAACATCTTCAAACATTCAATCAGTTATAGGTCATCAATACACTATAATGACATTGGTGCATTGGTATTCTTGTGTAATAAAATGTAGTGGGAATTAATAATTTATGGTTTAGTCTAAAAATTTGTTGTGAATTGTTAAATCCATGGTAGAAATCACGTGATATTTCACTATTTTATGGTTACTATAGATTGTAAGAGTGCATTGGTGGAGTATGTGTGGCATAGCTTACATATGTGTTACATTATTTTTGAACTAGGTAAAATTAGGTTTTGAAGGGGCCCCGAAACCTTGTACAAAGATTAACCTTAAGATAGAACATTAAGAGATCCTAACACATAATAAACCAGCCATAACAAGGTGCCAGAATCCCCCACAAAAAAACACACAAAATAATGTTGCCATAGGATAAACATTGGAAAAGAGCAACCCAGAGAAAAGAAATATCAAAAATATTATCCCTTAGTCCCCTTCTTATGGGACTAGAGGGTCATGTCAAAAGAAGATGAGGATATTTTGGACATTTTTCTTTTAACAGTGATCCATCCTTCTTCCACTTCAGCAACCACCTCCTGCCAACATAAAGAATCCAAAACATAATTCCCAGCAACTAGAAAGGATAAAATACTCTACATAGGCTCAGCCAGTAGGGGAACAAAGCCCAAGTCACACCCAGAACCAGCAACCAATGAAGGAAGGATATTAGTAGGGCCATCAGAATCAGCAACAACTAACATACTAGTAGCAATCTTGGAACCTTACAACGAAGAACTTTCAGCAACAAAACCAAGAGGTCCAATAGAATCTGAAGCCAGCATATTGTTTGAAACAACAAGGGGACCACGCACATTTTTCATACCAACAAAAACATCACCCTCATGGGGTATATTCTCCATCAGAGGCACAACAACCAAAGGGGAAGAAGAAGGATAATCATGTTCCACAACCTGGGGAAAACTCTTCACAACCGTGTAGTGCTGGGAAGAGAAACCTTTCCACCAAGACACATAATTCTTAGATTTACCAAGATCACACTTAGCCACAACATGGCCTATTTTGAATCACCTTCTACACCTGAAGGGAATCCATTCATAGTCCAAATGCTAAATCCAGCTGCCCTTAGGTGAAACAAGATTGATCTCCGCAGGAAAACACTTATAAGGATCAATATCCACCAAAATACATGCATAGTAGAGTGGTAGATATCTGTAGCTTCCACGTCCACCATCTGGAAGTCTCTCAGAGCCTCACCCACATCCTCTAGAAGAGGATACACACAAAGATGGAGAGGGAGGTTAGGAAGCCTAACCCAAATAAGCACCTTTTTAAAAATATCAAAAGATGGGTTGAAATCCTCATGTCAAGGCTTAAGCTTCAACACAAAGTGATCATCCTAGGTAAAATAATGACTATAAAGGATACAATTCCTATCCTAAACTTTATCAAATTTGACAATAAAAAAACCCTTTTCCATTGGAAAAATATGGACCATACCAGTTATGATGGGTTCCCAAAACTTGGAAATCCATGCATGAAGCTCTAGGAGGCATGGACAAAATCCCCTAAATCTGTAGGTAGTCACATGGTCTAAAAGGATAGATTTAGTGTGCTCAATCACCCCCATAGATTCCTCACCCAAAGAGAGAGAAATGGATTGAGACATAGGGAAAGGAGCCACATGAGTCTTCTTTGCAACTGTTGGAGATTTGCTTCTGTGCAAATAATTGATTGTATGTTTGTCATTGATGACAACATACAATATACAACAGTGTTTTATATGAAATTATTAGTACAAATGTTCTGGAGCTATGCATGTTCATTTCCATGATGTATACATGTTCTAGATGCTATGTGCATTCACGCCGAGTCAGATATGAAGTTTCAGTTGAGTTATGTTAATTAGTTATGACATTTACAAACATTGAAGACTATCTGTGAAGAGCCGACGTAATTACATTATTTCTTAAGTTGCACCTATCTTTGGGATATGCGTGTTTGTATTCATTCTTAGTTATGAGTTAAAGATAATTATCTAAAGGTGCCAAACATATTCTATCAGAATCGTGAAGTTGGAGTTAATTTGGTGGAGCCAAATTTGTGAAGCATCGCGTCTATTCAATATGAGTTGCATGTTTCTAATCAGGTTGCATGGATGATGTGGCCAACTAAAGAAGTATTGAAGGGACTCCTAGAGCTGACAAAGATCACATCCTTTGGAGAAGATACTTATAGTAGTTCATTTGATGAACGCTAAGTGTGAGTGAGAAGGAAAAAGATAGAAAAAGTGCAGGACAAAATGTCTATTGTTTTGGGACAGTAGAGACATTTCATTCAACAAGAAAAGATCTATGTGAAGAAAAAGTGGAAGTATACAACACACTGGAATTGATCAAGACAACAGGTCTACTCAAATAGTTCATCTATTAGATATAGTGTATATATGTTCTATTGAAGGTTGCAGCCTTCATCATTTTAGCAGTGATCTTTTGGACAGTGAGTCCTCACCCCTAACAGGGTTACTTATAAAAGACCCCTAACAGGGTCCAACCTTTAACCAGGTCTCTGTACTTATTGCATTGTAAAGAACAACTCCTAACAGGGTTGCGAAATCTCTTAACATGGATAATTATAATCAAGTACAACTCTTTGTGGGTGCTAATTCCCACCAGGGTTTTTACCTATTTGGTTTCCCCGTAACCAAAATTGTTGTGTTCTCTATTGTGTTATCTGAATGTGCATTTACTTTATGTTAATTGATATATAAGAAAGAAAAAAAAATTTGAAGTAGCTGATAACTGATTCACCCCCCCCCCTCTCAGTTATCCTTTGGGACTATTCTAAAAATTGGTATCAGATCCAAGTGCCTTGGAGAGAAAGCCTAACAGCTTAAGGTAGATCAGATGGCATACTTTAGGAAAGAAAGTCCTAAGTTTGATGGAGAAAACTATCTTGACTGGAAGAACAAAATGATAACACATCTTCAGTGCATTGGATTTGAGATCTATGAGATTTCCACTCAAGAAACTAAAGTTCCCACCTTGAAAGACCTTGCAGAAGAAGAATCTACAGTCAAACAAAAGGAAGTATTCACTCATAATGCAATCGCCAAAGAATCCCTAATCAGTGCCCTATCCGACAGTGAATTTTTTAAGATCAAGAAGGTAGATAAAGCATACTATATTTGGAAATACTTAGAAGATATGTTTGAAGGAAACATCCAAGAAAAGAATGCACGCAAAAATACATGGAAGAAAAGGTACAACAACTTAGAGATGCTACCTGAAGAAAACATTAGAGCCTATAATCAAAGAATTAATGAAACAGTTTCAAGTATCAGGAACAATGGTGGAGAAATTTCAGAGGATGATATAATGGATAAACTAATGACCACACTAACAATAGACTATGAGAGAAAGATCAATAACTTAGATGAGACTATGAAATTTTCAAAAGACTTCAAGAGAGAGACTTTGATTAGCAAAATATCTGCATTTGAGATATCAAAATTGAAGACAGAACCCAAAAGTGAGACAGCTTAATGAAGAAGTGGATACAGAACTAGAAGAAATTATTGCTATGATTTCCAAGAAAGAAAGGAAAGGTAAAGGAAAATATGAACGATAGCTACCATTCAAATGTTTTTCATGCAACAAAGTTGGTCACTTTGCATCCAAGTGTCCTACAAGAGTCAAGAAGTTCAGATCAGATTACAAGCCCAAGTACACTAAGGAATGTTATCATGTTGAAGATGGTGTAACTGATGATGATTCAGGAGAAGATGAAAATGGTTTCATTGCCATTAAAGACATTAAAAAGATGCTTGAAGAAATGGACAAAGAAGATGAAGAAAAAGAACAAGAGTTAGCATTAGTTTCAAAAGATGACATCAGAACTGACTGGATCATTGATAGTGGATGTTCACACCACATGATAGGAGACAAAGAAAGATTTGTACATTTGGACAAATACAAAGGTGGCATGGTTATATTTGGAGATAACACTCCCAAACCTATCATAGGTAGAGGTTATATCACCTTAGATGGAAAGAATAAAATAGATGATGTTCTTTATACTGATATTTTACATCATAACTTACTAAGTGTTGGAAAGGTGCTTGATAAAGGATATCAGTTGGAATTCAAAAACAACCAGTGCATCATTAACAAAAAAGAAGAAGACATGACTGCATCAGGTTCAAAAAACAAAGGTAATTTTTTTCAGCTCAATTCAGAAGTAAGTTGTTTTGTTGCAAAAGTAGATGATAGTTGGCTATGGCACATGAGACTTTGTCATATCAATTTTGACAACATAGTCAAGATAAGTAATGTAAAGGCAATAAGAGACCTTCCAAGTATTTCAAGACTAGTTGACACCATGTGTAGGGAATGTGTGATGGGGAAGCATGTGAGGACTGCATTCAAGAGAAAACAAGACTCTGCAGAAAACAAATTAGATCTAATACATACAGACCTATGTGGACCTACTCAAACAAGATCTTACTATGGAGAAAGGTATTTCATTCTGTTTGTTGATGATTTTTCAAGGATGACATGGGTTGCGTTCTTAAAAGACAAATCTAAAGCTTTTGAGAAGTTCAAAGTGTTCAAAGATAAGGTTGAGAATGAATTTGGACTAAAGATAAAATGTTTGAGATCTAATAGAGGAGGAGAATTCACTTCTAACCAGTTTGATGATTACTTTGAAGAACATGGAATCAAGAGATAGTTAAGTACACCTAGAACCCCTCAGCAGAATGGGATTGCAGAAAGAAGGAATAGAATAATACTTGACACAATGCGCACTATCATGATAGAAGGAAAGGTTGCTCATACTTATTGGAGAGATGTGGTCAATACAATAGTCTATACTATCAATAGAATATAATTAAGGTCAGGCACAGACAAGACACCCTATGAACTTTGGTTTGGTAATTTACCTACTGTAAAATACTTTAGAATCTTTGGAAGCAAGTGCTGCATCAAGAGAGATGATAGCATTGGCAAGTTTGATGCTAGAAGCGATGAAGGTATTTTTCTTGGTTACTCTACTAAAAGAAAAGCCTATAGATGTTTTAATCTAAGATTAAAGAAGATCATTGAGTGCTCATGTGAATATTGATGAGAATTTTATGATTCAAGAAATATATTATGACTATGCTCCCATGATTGAAGATGAGCCCAGACCCATCAATAAGGACACAGTTATTAAAGAAATGTTTGACTATATTGATGTCTCATGTAACAATCCTGAACCAAGTGAAGAAGAATCATAGATTAGAGATGAAAGTATCACTCCTAAGAAATCAAGATACACATCCAAATACCACTCTAAGGAAGATATCATTGGAGATCGGAGCACAAAAATATTGACAAGATCTAGAGAAAAAAGTTCAACCGCTGATGAAGATGTATGCTTACTTTTACAGATTGAACCCTTAAGTCTTGAAGATGCATGCAAAGATTTAGATTGGAAAAGTGCCATTTGAGAAGAATTAGATCAAATAATTAAGAATGAAACATGGGAACTGGTCCCTAGACCCCATGATAAGAACATGATTGGAACAAAGTGGATATTCAGGAACAAAATGAATGAAGAAGGCACAGTGGTAAGGAAAAAAGAAAAATTAGTATGTAAAGGATATGCATAGAGAGAAGGAATAGACTGCACTGATACATTTGCCCCTTATGCAGACTTGAAGCTATCAAGTTATTTTTGGCCTATGCAACATTCAAGAACTTTAAGGTATACCAAATGGATGTCAAGTCAGCTTTTCTGAACGGTGACTTGAAGGAAGAAGTCTACATAGAGCAGCCTG
>MU227458.1:1729868-1762602 GCA_018584345.1 Thuja plicata | reverse complement strand
GTTGATGACATTATCTTTGGAGGTAATGACAAACTTAGTGCAGAATTTGCCAAAGAAATGAAAAGTGAATTTGAAATGAGCATGATTGGACCTATCAAATATTTTCTTAGATTGAATGTAAAACAAATAGACAAAAGCATATTCATAAATCAATCTAAATATGTGAAAGAGATATTGAAGACTTTCAAGATGGAATATTGCAAACCAGTAAGCACCCCCATGATAATAGCAAGCAATCTTTTTAAAGATGATGATTCCATAGTAGTTGACAAGACCCTATACAAGTCTATGATTGAATAACTCATATATCTTACCTAATCTAGACCTGATATTTCTAATGCAGTTGGCATTGCTGGAATATTTGCAGCTGAACCCAAGCAAAATCACCTAATGGCAATAAAAAGAATATTCAGATACCTAAAAGGGACTATTGACTATGTTTTATGGTATCCTAACTTAGAGAATCTACAACTTCATGTGTATATAGATGCAGATTGGGCAGGTTGTGTTGATGATAGAAAGAGTACATCAGGAGGAGCAGTATTTCTTGGAGATAGATTGGTCACTTGGACAAGTAAAAAGCAAAATTGTATCTCTCAGTCAACAACAGAAGCTGAGTATGTTGTAGAAGCATTTAATTGTTAACCAATGGTTTGGATCAAATAGATGATTAAAGACTTTGGTATTTAGATTGATTATCCTATTGTTATTCACTATGACAAAACTAGTACTATCAATATGTCAAAGAACCATGTGATGCATGCAAAGACAAAACACATTGAGATAAAATCCCATTTTCTAAGAAAAAAAGTTGAAGATAGAGAAGTAAAGTTGGATTATGTAAGCACTAAAGAACAATTAGCAGATATTTATACAAAGCCATTATCAAAAGATACTTTTGAGTATCTCAGGGAGAAGTTGGGAGTAATTCCCTTTTCTAAGTCTGATTAGAACTTGCAGCAAGAACATTAGTCCTTGGTGACTGATGAATGGTTGACTACTCTACTTTTGGAGTAGTACCTGTGCTTAATGGTGTTTAACACCCTTTGTCATTGATGTCAAAGGGGGAGTATTAGTAAGAGGGAGCATATACTCTGGGGGTGTATATAGAGAAGTAGTAGTGAAGAGGAACTTTTGATGAGGATATTGAGAAGATTGTAAAAAGAAGGAAGACACTTTGAGTTGATGATATCATATTTTTCCATCAATGTCAAAGGGGGAGATTGTTGGAGATTTGCTTCTATGCAAATAATTGATTGTATGTTTATCATTGATGACAACATATAATATACAACAGTGTTTTATATGAAATTATCAGTATAGATGTTCTAGAGATATGCATGTTCATTTCCATTATGTATACATGGTTTAGACACTATGTACATTCACACCGAGTCAGATATGAAGTTTCAGTTGAGTTATGTTAATCAGTTATGACACTTACAGAGATTGAAGACTGTCTGTGAAGAGCTGACATAATTACATTATTTCTTGAGTTGCGCCTATCTTTGGGATATGCATGTTTGTATTCATGCTTAGTTATGAGTTAAATATAATTGTCTAAAGGCACCAAACATATTATATCAAAATCGTGAAGTTGGAGTTAATTTGGTGGAGCCAACTTTGTGAAGCATCACGTCTATTCAGTAGGAGTTCCATGTTTCTAATTAGGTTGCGTGGATGATGTGGCCGACTAAATAAGTATTGAAGGGAATCCTAGAGTTGACAAAGATCACATCCTTTGGAGAAGATACTTATAGTAGTTCATTTGATGAGCACCAAGTGTGAATGAGAAGAAAAAAGAAAGAAAAAATGGAGGACAGAATGTCTGTTGTTTTGGGATAGTAGAGACATTTCATTCATCAAGAAAATATCTATGCGAAGAAAAAGTGGAATTATACAACACAGTGGAACTGATCAAGATAGTAGGTCTACTCAAACAGTTCATCTATTAGATATAGTGTATATCTATTCTACTGAAGGTTGCAACCTTCATCATTTTAGCAGTGAGCTTTTGGACAGCTAGTCCTCACCCCTAACAGGGTTACTTGTAAAAGAATCCTAACAGGGTCTAACCTTTAAGCAGGTCTCTATACTTATTGCATTGTAAAGAACAACTCCTAACAGGGTTGCAAGATCTCTTAACATGGATAATTATACTCAAGTACAATTCTTTGTGGGTGCTAATTCCTACTAGGGTTTTTACCTATTTGGTTTCCCTGTAACCAAAATTGTTGTGTTCTCTATTATGTTATCTGAATGTGCATTTACTTTATGTTAATTGATATCTAAGCAAAAAAAGGAATTGAAGTAGTTGATAACTGATTCACCCTCCCCCTCTCAGTTATCCTTTGGAACTATTCTAACAGCAACCCCATCCCCAGCTAGCAAGGGTACATGAGGAGCCTTAGGTTGAAAAGACCCCATAGAGGCCTTGGAGGCCAGACCAGGGGCCCCAGGTGAAGGAGAGGAAGATATGTTTTCCACAGTAAAATCTCTAGCCATATTAACAAAAGGCATCATCCCCTTCACAACCCCTGATAGAGCAAGGTAGTCAGGGAAGATGGAAGAAGTAAGCGACACCACAAAGGAAGGAGACAACACATGCGAGGAAGACCAGACAACAACTGTTTGCCTAGAAGTCAGATCGGTCTATGAGTGCATACGAGAGTGCGTAGGAGGAATAGAGTGTGTTACATTGTTATAATGCATTAGAAGTTGACAAAGAATAGGTATGTTTTAGAAGATATTGTAAAGTATCACAAATATTGATAGTTTTTATTATAATCCATGGGATGATCTTGGTGGTAGGATTTTTTTCATTTCATTTCCCTTTATGTAAAAAATGTTTAATCAACTATTGATGACAAACCGTTTGGTAGAGTATCTAAACCAATGAGTATGTTTATATGGTTAATACCTATGGAAGTGACATGTTGTATTCATGATATCACAATTTTGTTGTTGTTTTGTTGTATGATTGTTGTCATTGGAATTTTAGGAAATGACACAATCTACATCTACTTTGAGACATGGAAGGAATAGGGTGATGCTTGAATTGTATTCATTATTGATATATTTTTCTAAAATTGTTGTATACTATGTCTTTAAATTAAGAAAGTTTTTGATTAAGGTAAAAATAGGTTTTGAAATGACCTTGAAACCCTTTAAAAAAGACTACTAGAGATCAGCATCATAAGCCCATACAAACAAAGAAATCCTGCTATGAACTAAAAGAAGGACCCCAACAAACTCCCAAAACCCAAAAAGAGGAAAGCAAAGAACTGCCAAAAAACTCACAGTTTCCAGCACAATTTCTAGCACAACTTCTAGCAAAGTTTCCAGAACAGATAAAAAGAAACTAAATCATACTTTGGTAGGCTTCCTCCACCTCCTTCTGCATTTCTTCCATCTTTTCAATGGACTCCTTCAGCTCTTTCATCTCTTTAGGAATCTTTGAGACTTTCCTTTTAATGCCACTTCGGGTTCTTGACCCTGGGCCCGAGCTCCCTACCTTGTCATCAATGGTAATTGTTGTATTTTCTAGCAGGCTTCTTTCCAAGTAATCATATAACACTTTAAGGTTTTGAACAGAAACTTGAAGCCCTACATTAGTGTGTTTGAGAATGATACTTATCATTTTCCCGTTGTGGCTGATTTTCTTTTTCAAATCTTGCATCTTTTCTTCCATAAGAGCATTGACTCTAGCAGTGAGCTACTCATCGTTGTTGTTGTTTTTAACCATAACTAGCAGGTCCTTCTCCATTTCTTCAAGCTTGGATTTGAAGGGCTCCATAGCTTCCTACATCTCTTTTAGGTGTTGCTTCATTGTCTTCATTTCCTTACTGAGCCAGTTCTCCATGCTTGCCCCGTGGTCCTCTTTGCTTTTAGGAATTCTTTCATCAATATCAAATCCTACCATTTTAGGATCCATTCTTTGTTTCTTCTTATTCCTATTTTCAGCCTTCAAGATCATCTACTCAATGTTCCTCATTTCCCTTACCATCATTATTTTCCTCCTCCTTTTCCTCTCCCTCTTTTCTTCTTTATCTATTTCCATCTCTTGGTTCCCAACTTCATTATCCCTATTCTCATCATCATCAGACATAGGTGTTTCCTCCTCATTTGTCTGAGAGTCCTCCTTGCTCAACTAATCATCTTTATCCCTAACCAGAGTCTCATCATTTATCTCTTGAGCTTCCTCTTCAATCATGGGTGTATCCTCCTTTTCCTCTTTCTGAATCTCATCTTCATTACCCTAACTATCTAGGTTTTGGTTATCAATCTCCTCTTGCCTTTCCAAATTCACCTTCTATTTGGTTTTTACCCTTTTCTTCAAACTCTTTTTTTTTCCATCTTAGCTTGCCTAGCATTCCCTTTTAACCTTTTGGGGATAGGCTCAGGGATTTGATTTCTAGCATATTATGAGATTAACAGAATAAGCCCTATGTGAAGCACTGGGTTACTTTCTTTTTTCCTATGCTCCATGACACCATTATGCAGCGAGGTCAGAAGGTAGAAAGGAAACAAAACCTTTTTATTGTGCCTAAAATGATTTTCCAGAACAAAATGGAGATTATAAATTTTGGAGTAGCGACCATCCAAGGTGAAATACTTGATCATCACTATTAAAATATCCACCTAGTGAGACTTAATTTTTTTGATATCCACGTAATCCCTCATCCCTTTGCTCAAAAGGGCTTCTTCTTCTTCATTTTTTAGGAAGATTTTGAAGGCTTGAGTCCCAGCCCACTTGTTTTCCCAGTAAAAATTCATGCCTTCGCAAGAAAGGCCCGTGATTTATGAGATAATGCTCATTGTCAAAGTAAAGGACTTTCCCCACATGTTTACCTTCCCATTCTTCCATCCCTCTACAAAATTTTTTGTTATCTCCATATCCCATCCATGAAGCTTCTCTAGATACTGGGAAATGCCACCCTTCTTTAGCCTCTTCCAAACTTTCTTCTTTTGTTTCCACTTTGTACAATCCATCGGCTCTTCCCTCTTCAAACCACCCCCCATAATGCTCAATGATTTATGAAAATGCAAAAAATGAGAAGTTTGGAATGCAATACATTGAAAGGTGATATTGTTGTGATTATTCAGTATCAAAATGCTCATTAAAATGCATAATTTGTGTGGATTCACAATCTTAATTAATCCCGCATCCCTCAACTAACAGCTAACATGACACTTCATCATAAGTGATGGCCTCATCATTAATCATTTTTATTAATTGATCTTTCAATATGGTTAATCTTATCATACCTGATAAGACATAAAATCTCCATATTGAGATCCACTTCCCCTCTCCATGATTGGGTGATGTCAGTTTGAACCCCCACATTAGCTAAGACATCCACCGACTTATTACCTTCCCTAAAAACATGGGTTATGTGATTTTCTTTAAAAAGGAGCATAAGTGATTTGATTTTTTCAATTATGTGGCTAATGGTCCATGAAGCTTCATGACTACCCTTAATATAGTTTATTATGTTTAGAGAGTCTCCCTCTAACCAAAAATTAAAAAAACCCATATCTTTAGCTAACATAACAACATGAAGGGCTAACATAGCTTCTGCAACATGATTAGTCTAAACTCCTAGAGGGGCAGTAACTGCTCCCAAACAATCACTAGCAGAGTCTCTTATAATACCTCCCACTCTAGCTTTTCTTGGATTCCCTTTGGCTTCCCCATCAAAATTACCTTTGACCCAACCTATCGAAGGACCTACCCATCTAGTGGTTTCCCTCAATTTTATATCTTTGTCTTTCTACTCCTGATAATTCCTATTAATAATATCATTTATACTCTAAGTATTCTTACAAGGGGAGTCTCTAGGAAGCTGACTTTTAAAATTTTCTAGCAAGCTTCTACAAATACTGTTGGCCACAATTTCATAGGATGAGATTTTTCTTTGAATATTCTATTGTTTCTTTCCTTCCAAATTCTCCAAGTGAAGTGAGGCAGAACCATCCTCCAAAGGTCTGTGACTTCTTTACCATTAAGGGGACAGTGACATTGTTTAACCATATCCTGGATGTTATTAGGTTTCACCCAGCCCAGGTTGAAAAGATTGAAAATAGAGTTCCACACTTTACAAGTATAAGTACAATCAATCATAATGTGGTTAAATTTTTCAGCTTCAAAGCAGAAAAGAATACATCTATTAGGCATACTAAATTGCCTTTTACAAAGATTGTACCCTGTTATAATTTTATTCTGAACAAGGAGCCAAAAGAACATATTAATTTTAGGTATAAGTTTGTTATTCCATACCTGACAACTAATAGGGTGATCTTCCTTGGGGAAGAGAAGGGTAGAAGTAGAAGAGATAGAAAATTTTCCTTTAGCCTTCGGACCCCATATCAAAGAGTCGTGTTCATTTTCTCTAGAAAACCAGGGAATAAGATACTTATTGACCAAATTGAGGGAAATATCAAAGGAGCTAAGGTCCACCCATTTATCATTGATCTAGTAATCAGAAACCTTTTCTCCAACTATATCTTTACAGTCCAAAATCAAAGGCATCCATTCCTTCTTCTCACTAAGAGCTTCTTCCTTCAGCCATTTATTAGTCTAGAATTTTATCTTCCTGCCATTTCCCAGCTTCCATCCTATCCCTTTTCTAATCAAGTCCCTTCCTTTCCTAATACTATTCCAAATGAAAGAACCATATATATCCAAAGGGTTCCTTAGCACTTCCTCCAAAGAAGTCAAATGGTACTTTCTCTTGATGATGGCATTCCTTTCCTTCTCCTCTTCAAAGATTCTCCAGCACTATTTTGCCAGCAAAGCCTTATTAGTACTTTTAATACTTCTGATACCAAGCCCTCCCAACTTATTAGGTTTACACACCACCTCCCAGGCCACAAGACTTAACCTCTTCTTCTCTTCTACTCCTGACCAAAGAAATATTTTTTGAATTTTTTCAATCAAGTCTACATACTTCTGAGGAATTTTAAAGAGACTGAGCGCATAGACTAGAAGATTTTGGAGAGTAGATTTTAGAAGCTGAACTTTTCCAGCTTGACTAAGAGTAGCTCCTTTCCATACTGCCAACTTATTGTGAAAATGGTCAAGGATACCATTCCAGAAGGAATCATCCAATTTGTAGTAGAGAGGGAAAACCAAATAGGTAGAGGGTATATTCCCTATCTTGCAACCCAAAATGGAAGATATCTTCCTTTGTATCTCTTTAGGAGTATTGCAGAAGAAAAGAAAACTCTTCTCCCAGTTAATAGATTGGCCTGAGGCATTTGTATAAGTATTTAGGGCCTTTTTCATAGTCCTTGCTTCCTTAATAGAGGCTTCCCCCATCATAATTGTATCATCCACAAATTGTTCATGGGAGCACTTAAGCAGGACAGAGGAAGGTTGGAGACCAGAAATCTGACCTAACAAGACCATACTATTAATGTATCTCCCAAGGCTTTCTGCCATTATAGAAAAGAGAATGGGGGAGATGGGATCACCTTGTCTCAGACCTCTTGTAGGGTGGAATAAAATGGAAGATCCCCCATTAAAAAGAACTGAAGAAGTCACCATAGTCACTAATTGCATTATAATTCTTATCACATCTTTATAAAAGCCAAAAGAACTAATGATTCTTGACAGGAAAGACCAATCCACTCTATCATAGGATTTTGACAAGTCCAGTTTCATCAAGAATCCCTATTTTTTAGAAGCATGAAGGGAATGAATATTCTCATGCACCACCATAATAGAGTCTAGAATTTTTCTTCCATGAACAAACCCATTCTGTTGAGGAGAGATAAGATTAGCCAATAATCTCAGAAGTCTAGTAGTCATGACCTTCGAGATGATTTTATATAGGGATTTGCATAGACTTATAGGTCTAAATCCATCAACCATGTCCACTCCAGGTTTTTTTAGGAATGAGAGCTATAAATTTTGAATTAAGTTCCTCGAAGATAGATTTAGTTCCAAAGAATTCTTTAACTGTTGAACAGACATTTTTCCCAGCAATGCACCAGAATTGCTAGAAGAAAACCATCTGAAACCCATCAGGACCTGGAGATTTCTCTCCTTCAAAAGAAAAGATAGCCTTCTTAATATTAATATCTGAGGGGATAGATTTTAGGAGAACATTAGCAGAATGATCCAGTTTACAAGAAATAGAGGAAAGTAATTTCCTTGGTCTTCTAAGTTAAGATCTTGATCTTTAGATAATAAGGTCACAAAATACCCCATCAATTCTACCCTTTTATCTTCTTCTTTGGTTATTTTACCATTATTAGCTGACAAGGAATGAATTATGTTATTGCCTTATGTTTAAGAGCAGTGAGATGGAAGAATCTAGTATTCTTATCTCCTGCTTTTAACCAAAGAGATTTGGATCTCTGTCTCCAGAAAGTCTCCTCTTTTTCTATGATATTGTGAAAGTCAGCAAGGACAACATTCTCTTGAGTTATTAGATTTTTAGATAATCCATTCCTTTGAATTTCCTCCTGGATATCTTTCAGATCCATTTGGATTTTATTTTTGGATTGGAAGATGTCACCATAGATGTTCTTATTCCATTTTTTAACATTAGCTTTCACATTAGCCAATTTCTTCACCACTTTGAACATAGATGTTCCTTCCACATTAATATTCCACCAGTCCCTAATTTTATTTTCCAGATCAGGATGGTCTAGCCACATCTTCTCAAATCTAAAGGGAGTGTTTCTTTTGCCTATTAAAGGAAAAACATTAAAGGAAATACGGAAATAATTCAAACCAATTCTAATAAGGGACGAAAGGGCACAAGAAAACTTAGTATACCAATCCAGATTGATCAACACCCTATCCAGCTTGACTTGAATGAGATCATCTCCCACCCTACAATTATACCAAGTATAGTTGATCCCTTCTAGATCAACATCCAGCAGTCCTTCATTGATAATAAAGTCCATCAAATCGACTCTACTTTCCACTTGAGTTAAATTTCCTCCCTTTTTATCTTCCTTCTTTAAGGGGTATTAAAGTCTTTTAAATTAAGAAAGTTGACATAAGGAAATGACTATATTGTAATCAGATTTTATTTGTAGATTAATATAATTTTTTCATTCTTTTGGTGTTGGTTTTTCTTTAAATTTTAACTTAGTTCTAACTTTTTATCACTCGGATTATGTGGATCTTGTATCTGAATCTCGCGTTCTCTCATAATTGCTATCTAAATAAATAGGAGCAATAAATAAAAATCTAATTTAACACTTAATCTAAATTTATAAGACAATCAAATTACCAACATTTTCCACATTACACATATCTTGTGCCATTATTATCTAGAGAAAAAATTATTATAGTAATTATCATAATCACCTAATTAATTCTCACTAGGTCCTTTACTATTTTATTAACTTAAGTTAAACTTGGGAGTGCTTTCTACTTTTATTAGTTTAGGCTAATAATAGCTTATGTGTCTCATTGATTATTATCGTGATACTTGAGTTAGCTAATTTAATCTTTCTCTAAGGTTTAGTCTAGGATTGCATTTATCCTATTAGGATTTATTTATCCATTTGTAACATAAACTCTTTTGTGCATCAATTCAATTCTCTAGTTTTTGAGAAAATCTATCTCGCTTGATCTCCATTTGTGATAGACATTTTTCTTCCAAGTGATTCATGGGCTTGTGGGTTTGAAGAAATAAATCCAACATGGTATCAAAGCTTTAGATTTGTTAAGACCCTATTTAAAATTTGAGAGATAGGACTTTGAAAAATATTTCGGTGCACTTTGGGTTCAATTTGACATCACCCTCATGTTCATAATGACTAAAAACATTAGGAATTATTGTCAATTTCTAAATCGTGAGGAGTTGAACAAAAAAAATGATGGCAAGATCGTTACATAGGGATCTGTCTCATCTTCTTGTAATTTCTCAATCTAAATGCACCAATTCAATGATTTTTTGTTACTAAGTTTTGATTTTTTGTGCCAAAACCTTAAAGAATCTAGGTTTTAGATTTTATTTTTATCCCAAAAAATGCAAAAATTCCCAAACAACTATTAAAAAAAATGCAAAAATCACAAAATCCAAAAAAGGAGAGTGAAATTCTTTTATTGTATTTAAATAAATTACTAAAAATCCTAGAAATGGGCATTCAATGCATGTACCTCCACCTTCTTCCCTTGTATTAGTAATTTTTGGCACATTTTATGGATTCCCATCCTAGTAGAGGCCTTTAAGAACCCATGAAGTTCGTAAAACCCTCATATAAGTTGCAACAAGTTCTTAAGTGCCTATGTATGAACCCCTTTAAAAATAGTAAATTCTCTTTCACATGCAATTTGACTTTTCTAGCATAATATTCCATAAGCTTCTAGCATACTCCAATAGGTGCAGGATATTTTAGCTTCATGCTGACTTTCTTGCTTCCTATAATATTATGAGATATTTATTGTGATGACATTTTATCATGCACCAATGGACCCTAGTCCCCTTATTCATTCCTAAAGGGGGGATTTTTTGTTTCTTCCATAACTTTTGTGCATATTGTATGAAAATTGGGCAAACCAAATATAATCAAAAAGTTGGTTTTAAGAAATTTTCAAGGGTGGTGGTCTCAACTTCATATTCGACTCCACATTCCTGTTATAAGATCAGCCAAAGTTATCTCTTTATTTTCTACATTTGAGCTCATATATTTTGACCAATACCTCAAATTTTTATGATTCTTATGGCATTGGAAAGATGATTAAGAGCTCTTAACATCTATTTATGCACTTTCCCTTGATTCTACCCTAAGTACATTTTATTTATTCTTGTGTGTTTTCATATTCTAGATAACTACTTGGATGTTTTGGCACATAGAAAGAACCTATTTGTGGAAGAGAACTTTATTTTTTCTAGTTTATATGTATTCAAGTTTTTGGAGCTTTATTATTTCATTTTAGGGGTTATCATGGGTTTTTTTCATTCTTGTTTTATCATCTTGGAAAAAGGTACTTACGAGCCTTGGAAAAAGGGCATCTTGACACATCTCAAGTGGCTTGAATTTTTTCTTTACCTATATGGACTCATCCATCAACTAGTCACATGGAGTTGTAAATGTGCTTGAAATATCATTAATGAGCATGTTTTAGAAGTTAATTTGTCTAGTATTTATCTTTATACTATGTTCTTTATTGGATATTAGTTTCCCCCACACACTTTGTACTTTCCTTTAGGAGATCTATGGAGACCCTCATATCTATCCATTTCTATAGGATCTTATAGGAGATTGTGTTATTCCCCTTGCACACAAAGATCACATACTCTATCATCATGGTACTCTTGATATGCTTGAGTTGATCACTAGTCTTGAATGATTTAATGAATAAAAAACTAATCTCATAGCTTTCACTCTAATATTTATACATCGTCTCAATATTCATCTTCTATTTTTCCTATTCATGTTGGCATTAGCACATGCATGGCCCTTGTTGATTCATTGTAGTAGGACATTGTTCTTCAAGACACGACTATTTGGTATTTGTATCTTGTAGACATATCATATTTTTTTTAGAGTCTCATATTATAGATCTACAAGATTATTGAGGAAATTCATCTCCTCTTTGTTGATAGCCCCAAAAATGTTGGACCATCTCATCTTCACTACCCATGCATCTTGTTCTACATGAATTTTTGTGAAGTCCTATATTGTCACCTTCTATATCACTTAGGTATGTACTAGATTGGTTTTTGGCATCATCCTTCATGAACATAGTGGAATTTGACCATAGAGGATAACTCTAGTTGGAATTAGATTCTTATGTCTTCTAGTTTAACGTGATGGCTTCTCTTATCTCAAGCTAGTTCATTTCTTCCTAAGGGGGAAAAATTTTCTATGTGGGAAGTGCATCTTGGTATATTTTATAGCCTACATACCCATCCAAACATTTGTTTTGGAAAGATTTGGATCCCCCCTTTTTTTCTTCCTCGTTCATTCTTTCCTTGCTCCTTGCTCGGTCCTCTAGAGTGCAGGACTCTAGAGTTCTCCTATTTTGTTTTGGTCACATGGTTGGATTTTTGGGCCTTGGAGTTTCATAATTCCTAAAGAGTTGACCTCTTTGAGGTATTCAAGATCTTTTATTTTTATCTCCAACGAATCCAAGTCCTTATCAGTAGTGAAGGACAAGTGCATTTGATTCTCCCAGCCCAACGGGCTATAAATGACCAAAGTAAAGCTCATTTTTACTCACCAAGTGTTCAAATGAGAAATAGAGATTTTGTGTGACCCATCTTCCTCAATGAATAGTTCATCTGCAATTTTATGAGCTGGTTTTTCATCCCTCACTACTTTCAAGTGATTTTTTGTATTTCCTTTCTTCCACGTTCAAGAATTTAAGAAATCTATTCTTCATTCTTGAAGTTTTTATCATTAATTTTTGTATTTTTTTAATCTTCAATTGATTGTTATGTTTTTTTAGTTTGGGGTTTCCATTTATAGCTTTAAAATAAATAATTTTCTCATAATGTATTTTAACGGTATTTTGTCGTTCCATTCTCTAAAATCCAATGCCCCATGTCCAGTTTGATAATTTCACCAATTAGTGCTTCTTGACGCCTTAACCACGTTCCCTAGGCTGTATGGTGATGAGCTAGGGATTCCTTCTATAACTCTACAACAATGGAATTAATTTCAAAAAAATTTCCTCACCTTAGGAAATTCCAACATCACAAAATTCTTCCAAAACATGCTCCTTTAGGTGGTGCATTTCTAGCCCTTCCCTATGCTCAAAATTTCAAAGAATGTCAGTTATCGCTAGGCCTTCAAGACCCTAGGTTTGGGAATCTAGAATTACTCATCCCATAATTAGATCCTTGTTATCTTTGGATTCCTGAATCTACATACCTAGATCCTCTTTCCTAGGACCTTTCAATCATCATGACCTGCAACATGAACTAGAAAATGAGGTGAGGCAAACTAATTCAATGGGGTTTTTAGAATTTTGGGTCTAGGGTCCCCTCCTTAAGCCTACCTTATTTTTGGGTAAATAACTTTGTGGATCCTCAAACTTGTATGTATCATCCCCTTACTTAAAATCAAATGCTTAAGTCAAAAGGGAAAGCATTAAGACCATGAGGTTCGGTAATCCTATGTCTATCACCCCCCTTATTTGGGTATCCAAATGTCAAGAATTTTGAACCCATGATCCTAACCCCAGATCCTAAATTCATCCTATAAAAGGGTAAATTAATTATATAAATACTAAACTTTTGTTTTTTCTATTGCAGGATATAGTTTGAACAAGATGGTAGCACCATCACCAACACTTGCAGCCCCTACCGCAAAGAAGATTAAGGCAGCACTAACCTTAGAAATAATATCCATCAGGATGAAGTACATCTACTAGGGGAAGGTATGGGCCTCCAAGATGGTGATCATTGTGAAAATCATCCCTCAATACTAATGTTGGGAACATTGATCTCAAAGCCATTCAGACTGCAACAAAGAACCCACCCTAGGGGTCTCACTTTTACAGGGAACTTCAAGATTCCATTCCCCTCCAGGGTACTATTTTCTCACAATCAATTCAATCTTTGGAGTTGATCCTAACATTGGCCAACCACTACATCAAGGCCACTAGGAAGTGAACCAACATGGAGGGATAAAATATATAAGACTTCACCCCAGATGTGATCCATGTGATCCTTTAGTTGTCGAACCAAAACAATGTCCTCATGATAAATGAGAATGAGGTAGTCATGTAGCACATGGATGAAAAAATTGAACACAAGTGGAACCTTAATAAAAATAGCTCCTCTAAACAAGAAAATACAGGGAAAAGATGGAAGACATACTCCCCTAGTCATACTTTGACCCTACCATTCAAGGTATGATCATGCTATTGAGCCATGTCTTCAAAAAAGAAGACTCCAAAAACTATCACCCCTGGATGTACTACTACATTTCACTATCATTGGGGGTATCAATTACTTTGACTGGGATCAGCTAAGTTCTGACAACATTCATGCCCAGCTCCTCCAAGTTTGCAACACCAATAGGTTCTACATGAGATCATTCATCATATGGTTGGTGGAAAGGTTGAAAACCCACCCCACAGCCTAGGCACATAGGTTCAATTGCATAATCATCCATGGGAATTATATACACAACTGTGGATCAAGAACATCGTAGCCAATTTGCATCACATTAATGAGTTGTTCAGTTTTGACAAAATAAATAGGTTGACTGGATATGTTAGGTATTGACTCTCCTGAGACACAATTCACCTTTTAGAAAGGTGGAGGGACTTGTTTATACAGATCAAATCTTGTACAAATATGAGGTTAAGAAGCTTCAAAGGGAAGCCCTTCCTCCTTCCCCAACAATGCAGCGACCAGGTAATTTTGTCATAATTTTATAGATGGGTCCAAGAACCCCAGGATTTATTGACAACCAAACACAAACCCAAGGTAGGATTCATTTTTTCTTTGGGGTACTATAAATGTGCAACAATAGTCACTACTAAGGATATAGTTTATGAGCTTCAAAGCCTAAATTTGTGGGACCTTAACTATAGGTGACATTCTTATGACCTAAAGAGGATAATAGAGAGGATACTCTTGAGCTCCTTCCCTAACCAAAATCCCACAATTGAGGACTTTTGGAAAAGGATATAGGAAAATTTTGGCAAGTAGTGGTAGGATGTTTACAGGATGATGGCCTCCCAAATAATAACTTTTGGCCTTAAAAAGAAACTTTGCAAGGATAAATCCAATGAGAGTGAGCTCCTAGACCCCACATACGAAGAATAGGTGGATCACTTCCCACTCTCCATAGTTAACTAGGGAGAGGGGGAAACTTGTTTCATTTATGTCCTCTTTGTAGACCATTTCCAAAAGCAATAGACTCCTTGACCTTCGTCTCCCTAAAGAACCACAGAAGGTCAAAGCTAAAACTAAGGAATTGCTAGTGGGATACAAGTAGAGGAAGGGAAAAGGAAAGAAAGGTGGAAAAACCACCAAATAGTAAGATCCCCTAGAAGGTTCTTCAACTAAGATAATAATGCAGAAGTTAGGGGAGAATATGTGACACTCCTAAAGGTTGGCCTCTACTACTCCACAAGGGGTAACCTATGGGATCTCAACACAACCCATGGAATCGATGACCCCTCCTCATATGGACCTTAAAATAGGTACCCTAGAAGAATAGATAATATGAGGGAAGATATGAGTAGTATCTACTCTAGTAAGTGAAGGCTCGTCATCACAGACTGCCATAAGGTCAACCAACTTGGAGGACAATAGCAAGGAGACATCGTCAGATAATGATGTCTCACTCATCTACTCATGCATGAAGATATATGTAGCATGATGGATCTCAGTACCAAAAAATACAAGTCTCTCATACCTTCCACAACTGGTCCCCTTCCTGAAGAAATAGGCTCCTTCAATCGAATAATAAGCCCAAACTAAAGAGGATATTGTATTGGAACAAGCACAAGAATATGAAGGACTCAGCTCCATGAGTTGGGAAAATATGTCTCAACCTTGCAGAAACTTTGAACAAAAATTTTAAGGCCTTAGAGGCTTTGGAAGGGGTCAAAACTCATTGAGGATAGCACTATAATGTCCCATTTGTATATTTCTTCAAGAGGTTTCTGAAAAGTGGTTATAATAGAAAATCAGATACACAGTCTAAAAGTTATGGTCTCTGGAAGCTAGGTCTGTTTAAGTACAAAATGTAAAAAATGTGTATAATATGTAAATTAGTTCTAAAGGGGAGTTACATATGTTGGTCTTTGTATTGACACATCATCGGTCATCTTGTATTGGAGATAAGATGGGTATTTCCTTATTCGGTGGTTTTAGCCCATGGTTTTGTAATATTGTTTGACACTTTCTTGTATTGTATCTCTTATATAGTAGGTGCATGAGATGGAGGTTTTGTGTAAGATTCTTATAGATTTCTTAATTTCTCTTGATCTCTGGTTGGTGATACTCCTAAAAGAAGCTTTCTTTGCAAGTATATTGTAATTGTAGGTTAGTATTCTCAAAATTATTGTTTACCTTGGAGTTTGAATTTACAGTATACATTATTTTTTCTTAGTGCAGAAACTACTTACCATGGTCTAAATTTTAAGTTTTGTTCAATAATATATTGGGCTTCTTTTAGAGTGTGGATTTTTTTCTCTCAAAAGTGTTTTCCCCACGTAAATCTTTGTGTTGTAGTATGAATTTTATTTATCCTTATGTTTATTTCTCTTAATTTTTTGTAACTATAAAAAATATCTAATAAAGTTTTTGCATCATTCTCCCCTTAGTGTTAGTGTAGGAATTTATTCTTCTACTTAACTTCCTTACAAGTGGCATTAGAGCATGATCACCTTTGGTTTTAGTTGTGGGTTATTGAGTTTCTAAAACTAATCTAGATTTGAGTGGGAGCTTGTGTCTAAGAAACTTTGTGATCTTGTTGCAACAATTTAAGATGGCCAGTTTTCAGGGAGAATAGAGGTAGACAAATTTTCTAGAAATAATTTTGAAATGTGGAACCTGAAGATGGAGGATCTACTAATAGATCAAGATTTGTGGGAGGTTGTTGATTAGGTTGTCATGAAACACATAGATCTATATGAGGCTAATAAATATTCTATTATGGACCGTAAAGCTATGGGTCTAATTAGATTATGCCTTGTAGATTCTATTTTAATCAATGTACATGAAGAATCCTCTACAAAAAGCGTATGAAAGAAGCTTGGTGAAATGTATCAAGTGAAATCTTTAGTAAATAGATTTCTTGAGGAAGAAGCTATATTCCTCAAGAATGGAGGAGGTTGGAGAAATTATAGACCATCTGGAATCATTCAATATGTTGGTGGATTAGTTGGAATTTGTTAGTGTCAAGATGGATGAGGAAGAGAAATGTCAAATCATTCTTTGTTCTTTGCATGATTCATGTGATTCTCTTGTTATGACCATTGGCAATACTTCTATCATTTTGAGGATGGAAGATGTGGTGGGTTCTTTGTTTTGTAAAGAGATAAGGAGGAAGGTATCCACAAATTCCAAGGAATCCCTAGTTTCCCTGGAATACCTAAGGAGAAAGAAAAGAGAATGAGAAGCGGAACAATTCCAACTCTAGAGGGAGATCCAAATATCCTGGAAACTCCAAAGTTATTAGCTATAATTTTAGTAAGCCTGGAAATGTTCATAAAGAATGCAAAGAAGAGAAGAAAAATAAATATAAGAAATTTGATTATGATTTTGAGTCCAAGAAGGAAGATGGTGATGTGTTTATTGTATCTTTGT
The DNA here is from genome assembly GCA_018584345.1 of Thuja plicata. NCBI lineage: Eukaryota > Viridiplantae > Streptophyta > Pinopsida > Cupressales > Cupressaceae > Thuja > Thuja plicata. Next base: position 1,745,356 of record MU227458.1, on the reverse strand, counting down.
CCACTCTTACATGCAATGATGCATGATTGATGACTCAAGTACATATTTTCATATGACCTCTAATAGACATTGGTTTTTTGAATATGAAGAATTTGATGGAGGTAAGGTGTAATTAGGTAGTAATTCTCATTTAAATATTGTTGGTCATGGTAAATTTAAAATCAAGTTTCCTAATGGTAGATTAAGGAATATCAATAGTGTGTTTCATCTCCTTGGTATAAGAAAAAATTTAAAGTCTATGAGAAAATGGATAGATTCAGGTATGCATGTACTCATTTCTAACGCAAGATGAAAAATGGTAAAAGGTGTTATGGTGGTTGATATAGGTGTCAAAATTGGAACTTTGTATAAGTTGGATGCATATATTTTTTAGTGTAATAGTACTTCTGTGAAGACAAAATCTGTCCAGATACTTCATTAGAAAAGGTGAGGGTTTCACCTACAAAAAATGGTAATGGATTTTGGGTACCTAAGGGTTCTTTTTATTTTGAATCAAAGTTACCTACAAATAAGACTATGTTATGGCTCTAGAGGAGTGACCATATTGGTGAGAAGGGTTTTAGGACCTTGAAAGAAAAAATTTGTTGAAGGTTTGAATGATTTTAATCTTGAGTTTTATTTTTGTGATCATTACATTTATGGAAAACAAAACCACATTCAGTTTTACTTGAGCTCTTATAAGTCTTGTGGTGTGTATGATCTTATTCATTATGATGTGTTATATCTTGTAGATGTTCCTTCCATTAGAAAATCCACATATTATGTCTCATTTATTGATTATTATAGCAAAAGGACATGGGTATATTTTATAAAGAGTAAATCTAATGTTTTCTGTCGATTTAAAGAATTTAAAGCAATGGTTGAATTGAAAACTGGAAGGAAAATAAATGTTTCAAAATTGATAACGGGGGTAAATTTTTCTCTAATGATTTTGATAGATTCTGTAAAGAATTTTAAATTCATAAGAAGAAGAAATTTTTTTACTATCCACAACATAATAGAGTTGCAAAAAGGATGAAAAGGATATTGATAAAGAAGGCTAGGAGTATGCTAAGTGGTGTTGGCCTTGAACAAATTTTTTGGGTTGAAGTTGTTTCTAATGCTTGCTACCTGTTTAATAGGTCTTCTACATTAACTCTTGTTGATAAAATGCATATGGAAGTATGGTCTGGTCATAAAACTTCATTGAAACATCTTAGAATTTTTTGCTGTGAGGCATATCCATATGTGCCAAAGGAGAAGAAAACAAAGTTGGAGAACAAGGTTGTGAAATGTATCTTCATCAGATATAGTCATGGTGTGAAAGGATAAAAGATTTGGGACCCTATTGCACATAAGGTAATTCATAGTAGAAGTATTATTTTTAGAGAAACTAAGCCTTCTTATGTTACATTTGATGAACCATAATTGATTGAATGTTTGAAGATGTTAAGTTGATGATCAATGAGCTGCAAAAAGTTAATGCAAGACATTAAATTGGTTAATGTGTTGTGTTTTCATTGATGTCAACTTGATATAATCTGATTGGTTATATACATAGTGTCAAAGACTTCAAAGAACCAAAGAAATAAATTTTATGCTATCAGTAATGCATAAAAGTTCAATATTCACCAAGTGACAACAAACACCGACGAACAGTGCACACTAACAAATAGAGAAACCCGAGAGAAGAGTCATAGTGATACCCGAGCAAGAAACCTAAGCAAGAATTACTAACGAGTAGAACCATGGTGATACCCGAGCAGAAATAAAATTCACAGTGTTGCTCGACGGACAGAAAACCCCGATGGACAGAGATGCTCGAGGACAACTCAAGTCAAGACCGAGAAAACAAGGACTTAAAACACTGATAAGAACTGAAGTTCAGAAATGAAAAAATACTTAGCTGGCAAGAGCTAAATATGGAGTTAACTGGTTGATAAAAAAAATTTCATCGACAAGTTAAAAGCCAGAGATAAGCTAGAGTTTTAAAGATGTTTTATTCAAGTTGACAAGGAGAAATCTATGGGATAAAACTGAAGTAAGATTTAAAGCACGAATGGCGAGAATTGTAGACAACGCCAAGAACAAGAAATTCAAGGACTTAAAAATGGTGAAATTAATTCTATAAGAGAGACAAGCTAATTCATTATGAATTAGTGGGTTAATAGAGAAGAGGATGTAGAAGAGAATACTAGTGAAGAAAGACTTCATACAGTCCTGATCAAACAAGCTAAAGAATAGAGCTAAAGATTTCTATGAACACCGAGCAACAGAGAAGTACAACATCACCAAGTAGAAAGAAGTGGAGAAAAGGTATTGAAGGGAAACACTGATTAGAAAGGTATTATGAGCTTATAATAGATATTAACATCTGCAAGTCTAAGTTGTATTTATGAATAGATCATATACTGTTTCAGTTTAATCATTAGATCAGAAAGTCTCTTAACCGAGCAGGACTTAACAATCCTTTATATATTGAGATACATCCCAAGGAGTATCAAAATATTTATCATCAAGGTAACATAGTGAATTCCAGATATCAAGTGATAAATTGTTAGTGATAAATCCTCTAACAAGGTCACACTTAACAGTGTGTTTGTAACCTTTAACAGGGTTGGCTCTTCACCGAGATCACTTCAAAAGAGTGAAAATTTTGGGTTACTAGTCCCAAGTGGTTTTTCCCTTTACAGGGTTTCCACGTTAAAAATCCATGTGTCAAATGTGTTTATGATTCATTGCTTTGATTTTTTCTTTACACATTACTAAAACAGGATTGATCGGTAAACACTAAGTTATTTACTATATTTCGGTAAAGGCAAGACTGCTATTCAGCAAAGCTTAAGAATAAGGTTTAAAAGTGAGCTCCGAGCAGTGGTTATTTGATAAGATTATTTCAAGGCATACATCTTGTAGGAATGAAGATAACTAGAGGCTTATAATTGTGGTACTAATTTTTTGGGTTGATTTATTGGATTAATGTTTGAGGCCACTGATTCACCCCCCTCTTAGTTATTCTAACAATTGGTATCAGAGATTGTGTTCTTAGAATGAAGATTCCAATACCTAAGCAAAAGATCACAAGATGAGAAAATGAGATATGCCTAAGTTGAACAAGGACAACTTTGCATCATGGAAAAGCAGGATAAGACTCCACCTATCAGGTATTGGAAATGATGTTACTCAATACTTGGATACTGAATATGTGTTGCCTAAATGACCTCACACACTTGATCAATTAAGATAAAAGCACGAGCACAATTCTATGATGATAGAACCATCTTCCTCACTCTCCGATGCTGAATTTGAACATGTCAAAACATGCACCTCTGCAAAGAAAATATGGGACAAATTAAAGCTAGTACATGGAGGAGATGCTAATGTGCTAAGAGCTAAGGTAGAAAACCTAAGAGGAAGGCTTGATGACCTAAGAATGAAAGAAGGAGAAAATATCACTCACTACAGCTGTAGAATCAAAGAGGTAGTCGATGTTATCCAAGGAGTTGGAGGTGTACTTGAATAAGAAATAGTGGTAAGTAAAATCCTAAGAACCTTACTGCATGTTTATGCTATTAGAGTATCTTCTATACAAGAGATGAGAGTAGTAGAAAACAAAAATGTCACTCTAGATAGTTTGGTTGGTAGACATATTTCATTTGAGATGAATAACTTTGACAACAGTGTCTTACCATCTATTGAGTCTACATTCAATTATTCTTTGAAAATAAGTAAGTCAAGTCATAAACACACTATGATAAATGATAGTGAAAGTGATAGTGATGACCAAGAACTTGATGAGATTGAAGCACTAATGGATAAAAGATTGCAAAGAGACAAAGGTAGATAGAAAGGTAAATTACCATTGGTATGTTTTAATTGTAAATAGATTGGACACTTTGTTGCTAGATGTCCTAAAAAAAAGATAGAAACAGAGACAAATCATATGAAAATAAGTTTGACAGAGGTGATAAAAAATATTACCGAAGCAACCGACAATCTAACAGAAGAGATACCCAAGACTACAAGGAAAAAGGGAAGAAATCTTGTTACCTAGTGGAGAACAAAGCTGGAGATACTGACACCGAATCTGATGAAGATATTGAGATGGTATTTGTTGCCATGAAGGATGATTCAAACAAAGAGGAAAGGTATATTGAGAGTGCACTCATATCTAAGGTTAGTAAGAATGATGTCTGGATTATAGATAGTGGCTACACTCACCACATGACTGGAGATAAAGAAAAGTTTGAAACTTTTGAGTATTATAATGGTGGATCAGTAAGAATGGGTAATGACTCACCTTGTTCGATTGAAGGTAAAGGAACCATAATGTTAAATAATCTCATTAGATGTGAAAATTCATATTGGGTGAAAGGACTTAACTATAATATATTGAGTGTTTCACAACTGAATAACACAAGTCACCGAGTTGCATTTGAGAACAAAAAGGCAAAGATCTTTAATGAATTAGGAAGGTTGATTAGAACTGGTGAGCAGAAAAAAGGTAACCTATTCTATATTGATGATATTAACACCACTTGTTTAATGGCTAGAAATGAATACATATGGTTGTGGTATAAAAGGCTATGTCATGTGAATTTTGACAACATGATTATGATAAGAAATAAAAGGAAAGTAAGAGGCTTACCGATCATGTCAAAGCTCGACCATATCATGTGTAAGAATTGTCAAAAAGGTAAAATGATAAAGTCTAGTTTCAAGAGAAAAAACCATACATCTAATGCTATTCTAGAATTAGTCCATACTGATCTATGTGGACCCATGAGAACTAAGAGCTACTCTGGTGATAGATACTTCATTCTCTTTGTAGATGATTATTCTAGAATGATGAAAGTTATGTTATTAAAAGAGAAATCATAAGCATTCAAGATGTTTAAATGGTATAAAGTTATTGTAGAAAAACAAAGTGGTAAGGAACTGAAATGCTTAAGATTAGATAGAGGAGGATAATTTATTTTTGATGAATTCACTAAATTTTGTAAAGAGCATGGAATTAAAAGATAGGTTTCTACACCAAGAACACTGCAACAAAATGGCATTGTTGAAAGAATAAATAGATCCATTGTTGATTGTGCAAGAACACTAATGATTGAGAAAGGCATCACTCAAACATTTTGGAGGGAAGTTGTTAGTACTATTGTCTACACATTGAACAAAGTTCAATTAAAGAAAGAAACCTTATGAGCTATGGTATGAACACACACCCAATGTAAGTTACTTCATAATTTTTGGAAGTCAATGTTATATTTTCAAAGATGATAGAAATGGAAAGCTTAACTCCAAAAGTGAAGGAATCTTTCTAGGGTATTCCACCAAAAGAAAGGCTTATAAATGTCTTAACAAGTCCTCTAACAAAATCATTGAGAGTGCAAATGTTAAAATAGATGAATTTGATGAGAAAAATGGTGAGGAAAGTAGAAAAGAACCAGAAGAATACAACAAGCTTGTGTACAATGAAGAACCTGACACTCTACCTAAGCAATGGTGTATCGCTCCTGAGAAACAGAACAATGCACTTGAGCATCAGGCTACAAACACCAAAAATCAATAGATTGCTCAAAATAATGTTCCGAGCGATGGAGATCAGAATGAAGGTCAAGATGACGATCAGAATGATGAAAAAAGAGTTGAACCGATACTTGCCAAGTATGTTAGAAGACATCATCCACATAACCAGATCATAGGAGAAAAGAAGGCTAGAATGAGAACAAGAAGTAAGTCACTAAACACTAGATGTTTAATTTGTGATTTTGAGCCTAAATCTGTTAATACTGCACTAGAAAATGAAGAATGGGTCAATTTTATGAATGAAGGGATAGAACAGATTGAGAAGAACAAAACATGGACATTATTACCTAGACTAGATGACAAGAATGTCATTGGTACCAAATGGATATTCAAAAACAAGCTGAATGAGAATGGAGAAGTCACAATGAACAAAGCAAGATTAGTAGGCAAGGGGTATGCACAAGAAGAAGGTATTGACTAGGGAGAAACCTTTGCACCCGTTGCTAGAATAGAAGGAGTCAGAATTCTACTTGCTTATGTTGCATTCAAAAGATTCAAGGTATACCAAATGGATGTTAAATATGTATTCCTAAATGGAATACTAGAAGAAGAGGTATACATTGAACAACCAGAAGGGTTTGTTGATCCTAACAAGACAAACATGGTGTGTACACTACACAAAGCCTTATATGGATTAAAACAAGCACCAAGAGCCTGGTATGAAAGACTTCACTCCTATCTCATAAGTATTAGATTTGTAAGAACAAGTGAAAATAGCAATCTATATTTAAAGGAAGATACCGATGATAACATTTTGATTTCTGAAATATTTGTTGATGATATCATATTTGGGGGTAATGATATGTTATGCAAATCATTTTCTATTTAAATGAGCAAAGAGTTTGAGATGTCAATGTTTGGGGAGATCTAATTCTTTCTTGGTCTACAGATTCTTAAACAGGATGTAGGTATCTATATCACACAATCCAAATACATCAAGGAAGTGTTGAAGATATTTAAGATGGAAGATTCCAAGCTAGTTGGAACACCTATGGAAACTAGATGCTGACAAAGAAAGATAAGTCAAACGAGGTAAATCAGACCCTATATAGATCTATGATTGGAAAACTAATGTATGTTGTTCATACCAAACCAAATATAGCACATGCAGTTGGAATATTTGCAAGATTCTCTGCTAATCCCAAAGAATCACACATGACTGTTGTCAAGAGAATTCTGAGATATCTAACTAATACCGAGGACTATGGCTTATGGTATAAAAGAGAAGGAAAATTTGAGCTTCAATTCTATACAGATGTTGATTGGGCTGGAAACTTAGATGACAGAAAGAGCACAATAGGAGGAGCATTCTTCATGGGTGACAGACTTGTCACATGGATAAGTAAGAACCAAGGATGCATCTCACAATCTACTGTAGAAGCAGAATATGTGGCTACTTCTAAACATTTCTCTAACATTGCATGGATCAAACAATTACTGGAAGGTATGAATATAAAAATTATTGAACCAGTGATTATCTATTGTGATAATACCAGTGCAATAAACATTTCTAAGAACCCTGTCATGCATGCTAAGACTAGTAATATTCCTATCAAGTATCATTACTTAAGGGAACAAGTGCAAGAGAAAGAGGAAATACTAGAATATGTTCAATCCAAGGAACAATTAGCTGACATATTCACAAATCTATTACCTAAAGATACATTTGAATACCTGAGAAAGAGACTAGGGGTCTGAACCTTGTCTATTAATCACTAAGCTGACTAGGAGGCTACATCAGCCCACACATAATCAGAAGATCATTCATGTTTATGCAAGCAAAGAGATGGACTACAAAGATACATCATTACATAGAAAGGTACTTATCTACACCGAACACCAGAGTCATTATATTGCTGATGGATAGGGAAATTCAAGGAGTATATTAAAAAAAAGGGGAAGGATATAGTTTGGCATTGCTGTCAAAGGAAGAGATGACTTGAGATGACTTGAGATATTATATATCCATATAAAATATCCATCACGATTATCCAAAGGGAGAGAATTATCTTGAGGGAGAGATGACTTAAGGGAGAAATTATATCTATTGTTGTCAAAAGAAAAAGAGATGATCAAGGTGATGAATAGTCAAAGGGAGAGACAACATCAAAGAAGAGATTCTACATCAAAGGGATAGAAAGAATCATAAGTTGATACATCTATCCAGTACAGGGAATGAAGAATGAAGAAAGTACTCAGCAAGAAACAAATCTCAGTTATATGAGCTTACCGAGAGCCATACATTTGTATTGGTTATAGATTAATAAATTTGGTAGATTGATGAACTACAAATGATATATTTCATATTGTATTAGTAGTAATGTAGTATTTTTCCATCAATGCCAAAGGGAGAGATTGATGAACCATAACTGATTGAATGTTTGAAGATGTTAAGTTGATGATCAAATAGATGCAAAAAGTTAATGGAAGACATTAAATTAGTTAATGTATTGTATTGTAATTGATGTCAACTTGATATAATCTGATTGGTTACATACATAGTGTAAAAGACTTCAAAGAGACAAAGAAATAAAGGTTATGCTATTAGTAACAATAAAAGTTCAGTTTTCACCAAGTGACAACAAACACCGACAGACAATGCACACCGATGGATAGAGAAACTTGAGAGAAGAGTCACAGTGATACCCGAGAAAGAAACCTGAGAAAGCATTACCGACGAGCAAAACCATAGTGATACCTGAGTGAAAATAAAATTCACAGTGTTTCCCAATGGATAGACAACCCCGACCAACAGAAAACCTCAATGGACAGAGATTCCTAAGGACAACTGAAGTCAAGACTGAGAAAACAAGGAGTTAAAACATTGATAAGAACTGAAGTTCATAAATGATAAAAGACTTAGTTGGAAAGAGCTAAATATGGAGTTAACTAGTTAATAACATTATTTTCATCGACAAGTTAAAAGCCAAAGATAAGCTAGATTTTTAAAGTTGTTTTATTCAAGTTGTCAAGTTGAAATCTATGGGATAAAAATGAAGCTTTAAAGAAAGAATGGCGAGAATTGCAGATCATGCCAAGAACAATAAATTCAAGGACTTAAAAATGGTGAAATTATGTCTATAAGAGAGACAAGCTAATTCATTGTGAATTGGTGGGTGAATAGAGAAGAGGATGCTAAAGAGAATACTGGTGAAGAAAGACTTCATACAATCCTGATCAAACAAGCTAAAGAATAGAGCTAAAGATTTGTGTGGACACCGAGCAACAGAGAAGAATAGCATCACTGAGTAGAAAGAAGTGGAGCAAAGGTATTGAAGGGAAACATTTATCAGAAAGGTATTATGAGCTTAAAATAGATCTGAACATCTGCAAGTCTAAGTTGTATTTATGAACAAATCATATATTGTTTCAATTTAACCATTGGATCAGAAAGTCTCTTAACCGAGAAAGACTTAACAATCCTTTATATATTGAGATACATCCCAAGGAGTATCAAAAGGTTTATCATGAAGATAACATAGTGAATGTCAGATATCAAATGATAAAGTGTAGTGATAAATCCTCTAACAAGGTCACACTTAACAGTGTGTTTGTAACCTTTAACAGGGTTGGCTCTTCACCTAGCTCACTTCACAAGAGTGAAAATTTTGGGTTGTCAGTTCCAAGTGGTTTTTCCCTTAATAGGGTTTCCGTGTAAAAAATCCATGTGTCAAATGTGTTTATGATTCATTGCTTTGACATTTTTTCTTTACACATTACTAAAATAGGATTGATCGGTAAACACTAATTTATTTACTGTATTTCGGTAAAGACTAGACTACTATTCGGTAAAGCTTAAGAATAAGGTTTGACAGTGAACTCTGATTTGTAGTTATTTGATAAGATTATTTCAAGACATACATATTGTATGACTTAAGATAACTAGAGGCTTATGATTATGGAATTAATTTTTGGGTTGATTCATTGGATTAATTTTTGAGGCCACTGATTCACCCCCCTGTCAGTTATTCTAACAACATTGCAGCCTAAACAAACTAAAAAGGAAGATGTGATTCAACTACCTTCTACACCTCAGAAAGTTGAATCAAGACCCCTAGATAGATGATAATTCAAGGAGAGCTCATCTAGATCTAAGTCTTCAGAATAGGAGGAATAACCTCCCACTCAACTTGTTCAAAGGCCTACAAGGAAGAGACAACCACCTGAAAGGTATTCTTTTGATGACTGGAGATGTTTTTTTTTTCTTTGAATACTAGTGTTGATGAACCTAGATCTGTAGATGAGGAATTAGGTGTGAATGATGCAGAATCCTAGAATATTAATATGGATGAATAAAAGGAATGTTTTAAAAAGAATGATAAATGGGATTTTGTACCATTTCCTGAAGGAAAAACACTCATTGGTTGCAAATGGGTGCTCAAGAAATATATTGGTTTAGATGGAAGCATTGATAAGCATAAAGCAAGGTTGGATGCAAAAGTATACTCTCAAGTTGAGGGTGTTTATTATGGTAAGATGTTCTCTCCTATTGTAACATAAAAAATCCATTAGATTATTTCTTTCTATTGATGTTTCTTATGATTTATAGGTTGACCAAATGGATGTGAAAACTTCTTTCCTTCATGGTGTTTCGAAAGAGGAATATTTACATGACACAACTAGAGAACTACGTGGTAAAAGGTAAAATTAATTTGGTTTTAAAATTGAAGAAATATTTGTATGGCCTCAAACAGAGTCCTAGGATGTGTTACCATAAATTTTATACATATGTGTTGAGTTTTAGATTTGAACATTCTAAATCAGATCAGTATGTTTGTTATAAATATGATGGTGGTCATTTTCTATACATTGCATTATATGTTGATGATATATTATTCATTGATAAAGGGAAAGTTATGATTGTAAAGATGAAGTCTCAACTTGTTGATAAATTTGAAATGAAAGACCTTGGTATAGATAAACACATTCTTGGGATGGAAATTAAAAGAGACAGAGTGCATAGAAAATTGTGACTAGGCTAGAGTAAATATGTGAACTCAATTCTATAGAGGTTCAACATGCAGGATTGTAGACCATTATGTGTTTCATTCATAGTTGGAATGAAATTATCTATTTAATACTATCCTACATATCCATCAAAGATGAAAGACATGAGCATAGTACCTTACAAGAGTGCAATTGGAAGTTTGATGTATTCTATAGTTTGTACTGGATCTGACCTTTCCCAAATAGTGGGAGTTCTCTAAGAATACATGTCTAATCTTGGTAGATTTTATTGAGATGCAGTTAAAAGAGGCTTTAGATATTTGAAGGGTACCTTAGAGTATTCTTTGTGTTATCATGGTAATATGATATGAGAAAAAATTTCCCTTGATATTCATGGATATGTGGATCCATATTGGGCACGCAATATTGATCGCAGAAGATCCACTAGTGCTTATGTATTTGTATTATTTGGCGGTGCAATTAGTTAGATGAGTAAGTGAAAAGGTGTGGTTTATTTTTTCACTAGTAAAGAATATTATATGGAAACTATTCATACTTGTAAATAATCCATTTAGATTAAGACACTATTTTGAGACATTCCAATAAAATAAGGAACGGTTAAGGTTTACAAAAAGTAGTCATAATAGAAAATCAGATACATGGTTCAAAAGCTATGGTCTCTAGACATTGCTTCTCCTAGAATAGAAAATGTAAAATGTGTCAAACATGTAAATGATTTGTAAAGGGGAGCTAAAAATTTTGGTGTATTGATTAAAACATCATTGATCATCTTGTATTGGAGATAACATGGGCACCACCTTATTGGATGGTTTTAGCCCATGGTTTTGTAATTCAATTTCACAGTTTCTCATATTCTATCTCCTATATAGTAGGTGCATGAGATGGAGGTTTTGTGTAAGAGTCTTATAGATTTATAGATACATCTAGATCTAAGGTCGATGACACTCTTGAAATAATCTTTCTCTGCAAGTATATTTTAATCTTCTTTTTTTTATTGTTGAATAATATATTGGGTTTCTTTTGGAGTCTGGAGTTTTTCTCCCGAAAGGGTTTTCCCAACATAAATATTTGTGTTGTAATATGAATATTATTTATCCTAATATTTATTTTTGTTAAGTTTCTATAACTGTGAAAAAGATCTGATAATTTTTTAACATTATTCTCCCCTTAGGTTAGTGTAGGAAGTTGTTTCGGTACATAACTTCCTTACACCACAGACGCCAAATAAATTAACACACTTCTCACTCTGGAAGATCAAGATGCAATATTATAAGAAGTAGAAGAAATGGAAAATAAATTCCAAGAAAAGGAAGTTGCGAGGGTCTGAGAAGAAGAAGGAAGAAGGGTGCCTCCAATATGAAGATCTATTGAGAGGGAATAAGGCATGGGCCTAAGAAGAGCGAGAGGAACTCCAAAAGGAAAAAGAAGAAGAAAGAGTTGAGGAAGTGTGCCTCCTCAAAGAGGATAAGAAATTAGAATACATATGTAAATCATAGGAGGAGAGTGTAGAAAAAGGGAAACATGAAGAACTCCATAAGAGGAGCACAGAGGAAACAAAGAGGAGATTGCAAGAAGATCTCACAAAGAAAGAGGAGCTTCAAAAACAAGGTCCATGAAAAAGACAACCATCTCTCCCTATACCACTATGATGCCTCTTCCTCAACAATATCCCCCTCCATAATAGTAGGTACTAGAAGCCCCTAAGGGTTCTGCTCCCAGGAACATAGAAGCTCAAGGTAGAACAATAGACAAATCTCAGGATAACCCATAGATAGATTTGAATGCCTCAAACCCTCTAGAGTGATTGGTGACTAGTTTCAAAATTAAATAACATTCAGAGCATAAGAAGGTCTCGCTCCAATAAATCATAGCTGAGATCACCACACTACAAAAGATGAAAAAGGAGCAATCCCTATTCACCACCAGCAAAAATGCACAAGGTAAAAAAGTGATGGAAGTTTCCATTGTACCTATGAGAAAGGATCAAGAAAAGGAAATCCTTGAAGATTATAGGCCAACCCAAATAAATTTTGGTAAATGAGATAAATGGGGAGAACTCAATAACCTTGATGATGCAACCAGCACAGTGTGGGAGAGGGTTGATAAAGAGTATAAAATAAAGTAGAGCTAAGGTATCCTAGTATGAGGATTTTTTTTTATATTTAGCCACTCCCCTCGCCTCACATGGACCCAACACATCTACCCTAACATTTATAACATGGGAAGAGTAGATTATTTATAGATGATGAAGATAAATGAAATCATCATGGATAAGTGAATCTTGAAATATGTGGAGAAGATCTAAGGATTTCTCTCAAAGTCTCTTGTACATTATTTTTATGCAATAAAGACTGAAGGCAACATCTATGCAGACATAAGTCTCTGGGATGCCAAAATGGAAAATTATAGAGAAAAGATGGAGAGCTTGAGGTGGATATGCAGTCTTGAAAGAGATGAACTGATTGTGGTGGACATCCTTGGTGAAGAGGATGAATATTTTGTAGGTCCATAAGTCTCTGGAAAATCTAGTTAAAAGTAGATATTATTGATCTTGTCTAGAAGACCGTCATGAAGCACCCTCCATTGGTGTAGAAATAGGGAAAAAATTGTATTATTTATGCTATATACAATGACTTCCCACCTAGATACTAATTAAGTCAACGCAATTTTCAATTATTTATTGGCAGAGTTTGAGGGGTAGGTGAAAGAGATAGTCGGTCCTTCTTATAGTATTGATAATAAAATTTTAGATGATTATCTTGATTTAATTCTTTCAGTAGCATAGGCTCAAAAGGTTGTCACAGAGATGAAGGCCTATGCAGACCAAGAAAAGGAAATGTTGTGGGAGGACAAATTCTAAGTACAATGGGTTGATGGCCCAAATGAGAATTCTATGGGGGCTCTTATTAAGAACTATGAGACATAAAAGAGAGGCACTTCATGATGATTGATCCCCACATACTTTAATTCTTCCATTATTTATTTATTTTGAGCCCAAAGGGACTTTAAGACTCAAGGACCCTGGTTTCTTTGGATTCTAGCATTCCTTTAGTGAGTTCTACATGTCACTTTTGGGAAGACCTACCACTGGAGACATCTTGTCGCCCACATTTAAACATTTCAAAGTATGGGACATGGCTCTATTGCAAAGGGTATTGTATAGATGATAGGTGAATTGATAGGTGGGCAGGGCGTTCTATAGGTTTCATCTACCCTACTGATGGAGCACCATTTCCACATTAAGGGAAAGGTATAGGTACTAGACTAATTGATAGATAATGGATCCAACATTGTAGGTTTAGATGTAGGATTTAGAGGATTTACATGGTACAAAAGAAGGTTTGCATGATAATGTCTTCCTTGGGATTTGGACTTTTGGGTTTCCCTCTTCTCTCTTCTTCTTTCTTCCTTCTCAATATATGTATTGTAAGGGCTTCATTCCCTATAAATGTAACACTTTGTGCCTTTGTTATGGTCTAGAAAATTGATGATTTTAAGGAACCTTAAACACTAAATAGAATATATCTTTAGTTTTCAACCCTTTTCTCTTAGTGTTAGTGTGAATATTTTTCTCCCTTAGAGTTGTATATGATGAACCATTGATTATTGAAAAGTTATTGATGATCAATGCAACAACAACAAACTACTTTGCTACTATGAGCATGCTTGTTTATTAGTGAATGGAATCTCTTTCATTTCATGTTATCCTTTATTGAAAAATGTTTTGATTTCTTTGTGTAAACTTATAGTTAGTGGATGTAATGTGGAATGAATCTCACTTCCTTGATATATATTGATTGATGGTCATGTATGTTAATGGTAATTGGGTTATGTTGTTCTTGGGTTTAGTTGATGATATATTATTATAAAGGGATAATAGTATAGTTTTAATTATTTTCTACCCTTGACCTATCTTTTGATGTTTATTTATGATCTCTTGCAAGTCTCATTCTTAGGTTTCATGAGATTTGACCTTCCAGCCAGTATGCCACTTGAACATATAGTCATGTATCCAACTCATCTATCCAAAACCATTGTGACCCAACATCTAGGTGCTTGGGAGGTTAGGAACCTTGATTCCTCCCCCTTTTTAGGCGGAGTTGGTTGGAAAAACCTTTCTCATCTCCCTTTCATGCACTAAAGCCTTTTCAACAATATGTATTTAGGAATTCACCATTGGTAGAGGAGCTACTTCCTTATGGAGGGATTAATATCCTAATTTTTTTCTCTCTTATGGAGGAATTTACTATACTATTATTAAAAAATTATTCCTTGGAGGGTTACATTGATTTTCTCTCCTTTCATTTTTTCACTAGTATAGTTATTCAATTTTCTTCCTTTTGGAGAGGATTTTTCCCATGCGGTTTTATCCTTTCTCTAGTTGTAAGATATTGCATGTATTTCTACATGGGTACCTAATTAGATCTTGTTGTTAATTTCCATTCATCCATTTATCATTAGCTCTTTATCTTATCTCTAAGTTAATCTTAAGGGGGAAAGAGGTTAGAGTAATTAGGACAATCACTTAATTAGGTTCTTTATTTCTTTATGTTGAGATTGCTAAAACGCAATGCAACCAAGATCACCTGCATGCAAAGACTATTACACAGAATGAAACAGACAGAAGATAGAAGGATTCAGAAGCTATGGCGGCCGATAGGCCAGAGAATGCAAGAACATGTTGACAGAAAATAAGTTCTATATTCAACAATGTAAAATGATTACAAACTCCTTATGAAATACAAAGATGACAATCCTTATAAAGGATGTCGAAACCCTAAAAGGGCAACTGCTAGGAAAAAGAAACTTTCCTAAGACTAAAGAAACTGCCTAAGTGAAACTTAAGCACTAAAGAGCAATTGCTAAATTACTCTAACACCCCCCCTTAAGTGTAACTTAGGGAGAAGAAAAAACTGCTAAACTACTGCAGAAAGCAGGAAAGAAGGGTCCCG
>MU227458.1:1715684-1728497 GCA_018584345.1 Thuja plicata | reverse complement strand
GAGGAGGCCGCTCGGGTGGCCGCTTGACGGCGCCTGGGTGGTCGCTCGGCGGCGCCTTTTGAATAGTAAAGGCAGCGTTTTTTTTTAAAAACAAAAACCCTAAAATCATTAAAAAAAATGATTTTTTAAATATTTTTTTTCAATTTTCTCATCCGTACGGCCATTGGGAGGCCGAGAAAATTTTTCCAGAGCTCCGGTAGCCAAAAGGGTCAAAATTTTATATGATTTTGACTCTCTCGGGCCTTCTGGACGCAATGGTGGAGTCCTTTTCAGCTCAAATGGCTCCGAAAAATAGAGACCCCCCCAGAACCAGAGACAAATGCCGGAAAAGAATCTGAAACACTCACTGCTTCAACCAAGAACGAACAGCCAGCTACAGAGTGGCTCTGATACCATGTTGAGATTGCTAAAACGCAATGCAACCAAGATCACCTGTATGCAAAGACTATTACACAGAATGAAACAGACAGAAGATAGAAGGATTCAGAAGCTATGGCGGCCGATAGGCCAGAGAATGCAAGAACATGTTGACAGAAAATAAGTTCTATATTCAACAATGTAAAATGATTACAAACTCCTTATGAAATACAAAGATGACAATCCTTATAAAGGATGTCGAAACCCTAAAAGGGCAACTGCTAGGAAAAAGAAACTTTCCTAAGACTAAAGAAACTGCCTAAGTGAAACTTAAGCACTAAAGAGCAATTGCTAAATTACTCTAACACTTTATTTACTTAAGCTAAATTTAGATGTAAATTTCCTTTTATTAGATTAGGATAATAATAGAATATGTTGGCTTGTTATTGGACCTAACTAGGTTAATACAATAGTGTGGGATAATTAGGTCTAGAAATGGGAACTCCAAGAAGAGACATGGATCAAGGTGAATTTTGATGGGGCATCGAAAGGTGACTCGGGCCCTTCTAGGGAAAATTTTATGGCTTGTGATTTAGATAGGAATATTTTGGAAATAGGAGATAAAACACTAAAGGAGGGAACAAATAATGAAGAAAAATCTTGGGTGGCACTAGAGGTAGTAGTAATGGAAAAAAAATTATCAGATGAAAAAATACATTTGGAGGGAGACTCAATGATTATTATTAATGCTCTAATTTGGGGTGAAGCTATGACTTGGAATTTAAACAAATTTATTGAACCAATATGTAATATGCTTAATTCATTTCATTCTTGTTTAATCTCTCACACTCTCCATTTAGGAAATGAGGTGATAGACGTACTCTCCAAATGGGTCAAATCATTAAATGAGGACATTATAACTAAATATTGGGAGGCATATGGAGATTTAGATTTTGGTGTAGAGGTATGATGTACGCTGACATGAAGAAAATATCATAAGTTTTGGCAAGGGTGTAGGAAAGAAGTGTGAGGTGAAATCAATTATAATAATGATGATCTTCAGTTCTTGAGACATTGTCATGATTTAAGGAGATCCCTACAGGTGGTATTGGCATTATATAATTTAAAGCTTGAAGTTGGATTTGGTTGAGATCAATGGAGATGAGATTCAGTCTTTGGAAAAAAAGAAACAACAACTAGAATTTTTGTGTCAAGTTTTTGAAAAAAAAGAATGAAAGGAGTCTTTAAGATACACAAATCATTTGTCTTCCAAATTATGGATATCCTATTGGGGCAGGAATTTATGAGGAGATAACATAACTAAGAGTTAACCTAGACATGATCTCACAACACAGCGGTGGCTACGAGCCCCAGTAACTGGGAGGTTCAATGTTCAAATCATAGGAAGTGCAATCAAGCGAGACAGTCTATGTTGGGCACAGAAGTCAGAAGGAATTGTTGGTCAGCATAATTCATAGTTCAAATTTCACAGGCAGCAATTGGCGTATGTGCTGCATAGCAGTCATGGGAGTTAGAAAGGATCGTTGATGAGGGAGTGCAGTGTTCTTACAATGGAGGAGGTTGAAGATAGTGGTGTTCATGATCCAGTTGTCAGACCCTCACTGGTCTTGGTGTGCTCGCGGACCCGGGTGAGCCGGGCCGGTGTCCCTGTTGGGATTTCTAGATCATGGGTTTGATGTGTTGGTTTCATGGGGATGAGTTCCCCTAGATTTGTGGCCTCACTGGTTATCGCTCCAGTCAAAAGCGTATCACTGATAAAAAAAAGAGTTAACATAGACATAGTGTCCATTTATTTAATCTAGATCCAAGGTTAAATGAGTGATGCGAGAATTTTTTAAGGAAGAATGGGTGGTCGGTCTCCCATCTCTAATTGCTTTGGCAGTCCTGAGGAAGGGATTTAAATTAGATGGGGTTTATTGGAGGATAATGTGTGCAAGTGATGATGGATGTTGGTTGTTCATTGAGTGGAGTGTGGGGAGTTCAATGGAAGAATGAAGGTCAAAGGTGTAGAAGAATTGTTTGTGCATGGAGGAAGAGGCCAACAAGCATGAAAAGGGTGGACCACTCTATGAGGCATTCGATATTTTCTTCAACAATTTAGGAAAATAGCCTATGGAGAAGAAAATGAAAAAGTAAATATATAGGTGAGTCCCTGTGTTTTTAAGTGAAAAGATCACTCATTTTGTATTTTTTATTGGAGTATTTGATGTCTCAAGGTGGCTAGTAGGAGTTTAGTGTTTAAGCCATAGTATTAACATTTCTTTTTATGATTTTTATATGATATAAACTTGTAAAGCCTTAGATGCAAATGTAATGGGGTAGGTATAAGGGTGTTTGGTTTTGTTCCATCCAGATTATCTTCAATATCTGAAGAGGGGTTTTTCTATTTTATTGGTATTATGATAATTATAAGCAATATAGTCATGGTAATCATAGATGTAATTACTTGTTATATTAATAAAAATATAATATTTTCACCCATGAAAAAAATAATAGCTTATATAATCTCGTTCATTGTGATTGTGGAACTTGACATTAGAAAATTTAATCTTGCTTTTGGCTTATCTTAGGGTTTTATTCATCCTTTCTATAAGGATTCATTCATTCATTTGTGACATTGATCTTTTGTGCATCAATAAAATTACAAGGTTGTTAAGAAAATTTATCTTTATTGATCTGCATATCTAATATTTGTTTCCTGCAGATGATTCATGCACTTGTGGCGTTGAACAAATAAATGAAACAAAGATTTCCTACCTCCAACAAAATTTCCTTATATCTCATAGCCCTTACACAATGCTAAGATAGGTTTTCATATTCTTCCCATTTTGAAAAAGTTAATTTATATCTATCAATTGGTCTCCTGGTCCAAAATGCTCAACCACACTAGTAGAACATGATTATGTACTGAAAATAAAATGGTAAAATTTATAAGTTTAAATTTTCTATATTTTAAAACCATAATATGATCATTATATATCTTATAAATACAAATATCAACATATTATAATTTTACCACTCTTACAACATTATAGCTATTAAATATTCTTACAAAATATATATATTTACATATTTGTACATGCATACATACATGTATATATATAAATATATATACAAATATAAATACATATATGTACATGTTTACTTATATAGTTGTGTGTATATATGTATATATTTGTATATGTATATATGAGTTCACAGTGATTTATTTAAGAATTTAAAAAAAAATTAACACAATTAAGAGTATTTACATACCGCAAGAGTTGTTGGTCCCACATGAGATGTGAGGTTTTGCTTGACAGGACCACCATTACGAAACTCGTCACTTGGTGTAATCTTCCAAAAACCGACCATGGGATCAAAACTTATCCACCCATGAACTCTATTGTCTTTATTATCACATGAATATTGGTATTTGTCATCAACCTAATTCACATGCATGAGATAAATAGATCATTAGAATAGAAATTATTTAATTTAACATGATTTATAATATTTTCAAGTTAATAAAATAAATCTAAATATTTTGAATTGGGCATATAAAAAAAAATATAATTCTTGTTTTTAATTAAATTAATATTATTAAATTTGGTCAATAGATCATTATATATTAACCCTTCTTAATAGTGGGAAAAAGTTGGTTTCTTCATAGTAAAAATAGACCAATTTCTAAATAAAATATTTATTTTGTAAATGTAGTATGCTAAGGACAATAAATTGATGGCTAAAAAAATATTATTTTTAATTATTTGTCTTCCCATCACTCATTCTTGGTATCATTAAAAAGTGTAAATAAATATTAAATCATATGATATATTTTATTTCACACTTTGTTAGAATTAATCAATGTAATATTAACCTTGCAATGTTAGAACTCCAACACCTTGGAAATGGGTACTTGGACCCCTATGTAGGTGGTTGAAAAATATTATTTAATTATTATTATTCGTGTACCTCCTGGAATATTATTTGTAGTGTCATTCTTGAAGGAGGTGATTTATGATAGTGGTTGTTCCAAATTTAGTTCACCTCATTTACTCCACTAGAAGAGAGAGTGGAGTGTATTTTGCATGCAACATGGAATCCACATTAGTTTTCTACTCCATTTGGTGCACCATACTCGAAAATGTTTACCTACTCTTCACACAAGTCAAAGATGTTGATGTATTCATGGATCATTAGCTAATTGATTGTGGAGGGCATTGGATTTTCTCTATACCATTGGCTCTGATGATCTTTGTATTAGGAAACCATTCATGCTTTTCTGTCTCTAGTTTTCTATAAATTAAAATAACCTATATAGTTGTTTCATGGTTGTTTGAAAGTTGAGAATCTTTATGTTGTTTGAATTCTGACTAGTTAAAAGGATATTGTTAAATGTATTGACATAACATCCTAATAATACATACTTGTCCTCACTTTAATGGTGCGTTTCTTCTCATAAGATTTTTTCTATGTATATCTAATTTTATGGGTTTTATTTATGTTTTATTTATTTAAACTTCCTCATATTAATTATATTATTAGTTATAAAAAAATTTCTCAATAAAAGAGACCTTAAAGTTGTACCCATATATTGAACCAAAAATTTACTTTTTGTGGCATCCCCTTCATGGAACTATTGTTAACAAAATTACCTAGTCAAATGTCATTTAAAATAAACATTGAAGGATGCCTAAAAAATTCTATTGTACGCATCTTCTACCATTTCATACTATTAATTATATGAAGCCTATATTGGAAGTGTCGTGAGAATATGCAACATATTATCAAACTAAAAACTATCTCTTAACATTGTTGTTCAAAGTTATCTGTGTCATCACTTTAGTAGTCCTCCAAAAAAAAGTATAATCAATTTTTGAGCATCATATATGGAAAAAAATATTAATAATTAAAACACACTTAAAAATATGTTTTTAGAATTAGATCATCTTTCAAACCAGAGGGAAAAATGATGAACAAAATCCATTTGATAACCAAGACTAATTGAACAAAATCCAATATCCACTCTAGGATGAAAACCAAGCCCTATAACTACTAGTATTTAGATTGATTTCAACATGCTTTGTGAATTAATGTCAAAATGATGAAGAGGAGTGCAAAATGAGTATGTGTGCATTTGGTATGGAGGAAGACATATATAGGAATGAGTTTCTAAAGTCTAATGTATAGGAAAGAGTATTTGAAATCTGATTTGTATGAAGTCTAATATGCAAGAAAGAGTACATTTGAAGTTTGATATACTAAGAACGAGTATTTGAAATAAGATCTCATGATTATTATAAAGATAGATATTGATAACAACACAGTATGGTGTGTATCCAAAAAATTGAAGTTGAAATATGCAAGAAAGAGAATATGAAGTCCTTATGAGAGAATGTTTTGCATTCCTCTATGTAAAAAATAAATTTCTTGTAGTGTTGGTACTATAATGAATGATCTATGAATTTTGCATCATCGTTTATTCAAGTCCATAGTAATTCAAAGGAAGAATTTGTGTTTTTTAATTTTTTGTGAGAAAGGATGGCTATCAGGAATGGTTCAGATAAGGCTTGGAGAATGTTTTGCATTAGAATCTCAGGGTGTGCAATTCGATGGAAATTTTTTTAATGTTTATATAGTGTTCTAGTTTGAATATTTCATGTTATTTTACTTCACAAATGAAGATATATTGTTTTGAGTAAAATACTATCGTCTATGTTGGTTCCTGGTTGACTCAGACAATTTTCATAAACCAAATATAGATTTATTGGTATATATATACTTTGGAAGAAGAGTGGACAGAATGAAATAGCTCTTGCCATGACATGTGGTGGTTTGAATTTTGTCACATTGATTTAATAATTTTATGCACCAACCTTCTAGTGTGTTTTAATACTTTTCTACATGTTTCTTTGGGGATGACTTCATATGTAGTTGTTATGCTTGTGCTTTGATGAATTTCCTATTTTTCAACTTTTAGGTTTTAAATTGGCTTAGAAAAAGTCCTAGGTCTCCTTAGGTGGGTTTGATGGGTCTAGATGATATAAATCACTTTAAATGTTTTAGCTTATTTTGTTAAATTTTTGCAAAAGTGCGACGATGTCTATTGTTTTATATTAAAAACTCCAAAAAAATTAAAAGGCATGTATTTTCCAAGTTGATAAAGTCAAATGTTTCATCTTTCATGTTTGGAGGGAAAGTAAGATCACAGTCTTTTGTGTGACCTAACCCAAAGGAAGATAACTCGGGTTTAGAGGTAGGAGTTAGAAGATAAAATTCCCTAACACTCCTATGAACAAAAAATCCAAGGATAAACCATGAGTTCTATGTGAGAAAGGGTATTTTTCCAATGAAAACAATAGTTTTTATAAAGGAATGCCAAGGTTCCATACAAGAACAACATAGGATCATCAATAACAGTGAAAAAATTACAATGAATAATAATTGTAGCTTCATCAAGGAAAAATGTGTAGTAATAAATGGAGTAGTGATTTTATTGGAGAATACAAGAGTTTCATTGAAGAACAGTGAAGTTTTTAATCAACATGACAACAATTTTTATTAGAAGACACCAAATCTCATCCAAAAGTGAGGTTTCAGAGAGTTATAGCAATTTGCAATAGGAGAAGAGCGGGAATTTGTTGGAAAGAGGTATATTTTTAATCCTCAACTATTATACATTTTAAAAGATGCATTGATTATTCCATGAGAAGCATTTTCTATTTCAAAGTTATATCCATTATTTCCATAGTGTTGCCCCACCTTTGGTCTGCATACCTTTAGACAAAAGTGGATGTCAAGGTGTAGTAGTGGTTCTGAAAGCTTCATGTGAGTCTTGGGTCTAATTCTAGCTATCCCCTTAGGATAGGAGACCTTTTCCAAATTTCCCCCTTTGATTTCTCTCTTTTGTGAGCCAGTGGGAATCTATATTTGAAATGTGTTTTCATTGGGTAGGTTAAGTTCCCAATCCGGTAAAGTCCATGGTTCAAAGATTTCTAACATAAATTTTACATGCAGCTAAAGTATTTAGTCATAACTCTTCATTTTACAACTTGGCGTAAAATTGGGTTTAGGCTTCTCCACAGGTGGAAAAGCATCAGTAGGGTGCATCTTCCACCGATGACTACTAAATGATGTCTCAGCTAGAGGTGGAGTTCTAAAATGGATCCCTTAAGATTATAAGGACTACGGTGTCAGGACTACACCTCTACAAGTCAAGAGGAATGATTAAATAGAAAGAAATCTAAGAAATGAGTCTAAAGGAAGAAAAGCAGAAAATGGCTTCTCCACTACTCCAACAGGCGGGTTTCGACCCACGGAGTACGTTTTCCGCCAAGCCATTAAAATGAAGTGATTTTGAGGAAGAATATATCTCATAAATAATGTGAGATATAAAGAAGGAAGATGAAATTAATGCATGCCATTTTGGCACCCTGACAAACCAATTTTCCCCTTTGGCAGATTTTTGAGAAGAGAGCACTCCAAAAATATTTCTCCGCCCAAAGGAGAAGGGGAAAAGTAATTTTCTGCTACCTCAAGAAAGTTACCATTGTGGTTACTGAAGTGAAAATACACTTCTTAAATGACCCGTAAGAGCAAATTAATTAATTCAAATAAATTTGTTTTACTTCATAACAGACTATTTCATTAATGTTCAGGTCTTTTCATTCATGTGGCGTGGGAAGTCAGTCGTTAAATGGTAAGAATTCAAAAGTTATAAGATCAGTTGGAGATTGAGAACAAGAGCTACCATTTGTTTAACAAATTGTTTGAATTTGAAGCCTTTGATATTGGTTGTTCTTTGTCCCTGCATTCTCGAGAGATATTCTTCATTCCCAAATCAAATCATTTGAAGTATGGCTTCTAGATTCATGGGATTCAATAGAATGAACGACATTACTTTTGAATGGCATAAGATTTTGGATGTCTCTAAAGTTATTTGATATGCAGAACTTTTAGAATAGATTAAAAGAAGACTAGATGCATCCCATCACCAAGAAACTGAAGGAGAGCGGATTAGTTGAAGCCGCTGGTTTTCTCGTGGTTGTTCAAGCCCTAGAATTGATCTAGGAATGCATCACTTGATACAACCCAAACACCAGGAAAATCCTCTTGTCCAATGATATGGTGTTGCTATCCATTGATAGAGAATTGGTCCAGAACTCACTTTGCATCCCAGAGCAAGCTGTGTATTCAAAAATGACATACAGTTGGGCGGTGACTGAATATATCACCAAAAAGTCAATTTGGAAGAAGGAGATAATGAAAGCATGGTTTCAAGAGCCCAAGAATGCCAAAGGGAAGCTGCCAAAGACACTATATGGCACTAATCTAAAGCCAGAGATCATAGACATTCTAGTGCTACTCCACGGGATCACAAGTGAGAGTGAGGAACTCAATTTTGTTGATCATCACTTCTTCCTAGTTCAGGTAATTTGTTCCCAACACCACTTCATTGATTGGGCCCTTATGGTAAGTGAAAACCTCTTGGAGGCCCTAGATAGAGCTAAGCACTAGAATGAATTTTATATGTCTTCATTCCTTTTGTATATTCTGGCAACAATCCAAATTTGTCCAGGGCTTCCTAGATTAGAGGAATTTCCTGATGATGTTAAGAGTTACAAATTTTTCCCCTCTTTGCAATTGCACAACAGTTATGCAGAATATCTTTGGGTTAATTATGCATTTACAATGAGATTGTGTAGGGAGATACAAGGCTGTCCAAAAAGGAGATTCTCTCCTGAAGCCATGGCTTTTATCAGCCAATTTGGATGCTATTTTATTCAATTCAGAGACTTCTCATACCTTCGTCTTGTAGGTTTTGATGACTTCCCTTTGAAGCTTCCCAAATATCCCACAGATATGATTGTGATGGTGGAGGTGATGAGGCAAGTGCTACAAGTGAATTTGATCTGTGCCGATGCCAGGAAGAAATGCTACAACTTCCCCATGACTATCAGGGCCTACAATTGTGCGTCTTGGTCTGAGGGGAAGAATGTTCTAAAGGAATTCTATAAGAGGTTTTCATTGGAAACCTATGATGTTCTGAGGCCACAATATGATCCAATTAATTATGTTCATGATTACCTATAAATGAGCTGAGCTATCCACCATGTAGATGAAATTGAAGACTACAGGGCCAATTGTAGAGATGATCTGGAGAGAAGAGACAGATTTTATGCCAGATTAACCATTGAACAAATAAAAAATTTCAAGGTCAATTTGGCAGTTGAGGGGCTACTAGATGACGGCCAACACATGTATGATAATACCTATCTTGAGAAGATCAAACCTCTCTCCATAAATTGTGAGCCCATGCTAGATCAAGCCGTAGGTGACTTGCAGACTCTAATGAGTGGTATTTATAAGAGGACAGAGTAGTGGGTTGAATGGAAAACAGGAAGAAGGAAGAGGTCAGAAAGGAAGCCTCCTACTCAAAGGACCCTCAAAAAGACACCTCCAACATTGCAACAACTTCTTCATTAGTACTCCCTATTGGAATTATATTGGAATGATGTACTGAGAGGGGAGGGGTGAGTTAGTACTTCTAAAACTTTTCTTTCTTAGCCCATTAACCCTTAATCATCAGTTTGTAAATTATCTAATCTAACTGTTCATCTTTCTTTATGTATATGCAATCATATCATAAGTTCTTTAATATGTAACCATTCATGAAAATAGGTAACACATGACACAAGATATGATATCGCAGAAAACTCCTGTTAGGAAGTACAAATTGTGGTGGGGATTGTTACCCACAAGAATTTAGTATCTGCAGATAAGAAGGGGCCAGTTAAGGCTTATAATTGGTCACTTCTAATGACCTACCTTGTTAGGATTATTACAGTGGAGACCTGTTAAGATCTACTTCATTTGAAGCTTTAGCAACACTGTTATGTGTGCACTCTGTTAAGAGATTTGTAAAGAACGGTTAAGTCCACCTTCTATAAAAGGATTTTAGATGTGATGAACTTATTAGAATGCAACTACATAAGTCATTGATCTGATGATGTATGAAATCTCCAATTGTTGATAACAGATCCAATAAATCTTCCTATGTATGAGTAATCATCTTTCCATGATTGAATAATACCTTTTCTTGTTCGTCGGTAGCCTCTGTGTGTTCTTGATAACTGATGTGATCTATTTCTGAACTTTGCATGAATTCTACCTTCTGCTCCTTAGATTCTCTTCGTGGCTATCAACAACAATGAATTCATGATTCACAATTGATTGAACATCTATTTATACTATATTTTAGCTTAATTCTTGATTCACGCTTTCGCAAGTTAACTCTAGATCCAAGGTTTACAACTTAACCTTGATCTTTAGTTAGATATGTTTCAGATCCATTAGGATGCTTTAAAACATTTACATAAAGCTTTCTTGACCCTCAAGTTATGATTTAAAACAAATTAAAACTCTATAAATAGAGTTACAATGCTTTATCTGACGTGTAAAACTCAGATCCACTTTTTGCGGGTTCTCTAATTGACTGTTGGTTCTGACGGTCAGTTTTCTTTGTCGTCGGTGTTCCTTTCTTGAACTATTCATCGAGTATGCTTTTTCTGCTCCATCAGTTTAGTTCTCAAAATTGTATCATCAGTGATGATCTTCATGTTATGTTATTGACCCGTCGGTGATGTCCTGTTCACTTCATCGGTGTAACACTTATCATTGTTTGTCGGTCAATTTCATACTTAGCATTTTCTTGTGACCTTTTTGTTCTATCGGGTATGCTCGCTATCTTCTGGTAATGCTTGTAGTCCACCGGTAATTCTTGTACCAATGATCTTTGTCAATGCTTTTCACTAAGTGTACTAATGGCAAAATTAATGTCATCAATCTCCCCCTTTGACATTAGTATCAAAAACATGATATGTGCAACATACTGAATGTATTAGTATGTACACCTATGTATACTCCTTCCTTAGTCTTTTGAATGACTCCCCCTATGTATATGTTGGTAAGTGTAATTATATATACATATCCTTATGTACTTTTCTTTTCCCTTTTTTTTGATATATTGTACATAGCTATCTTTACATATCTATTCCTCTTATACATACAATATAGGTTTCCTTTCTATTCCTCCTTTTTTTATAATAAAGGCAAAGGTATTTACATTTTGTCAAAAAGGTGGGAATGTGAGGACTTGATCTCCTCCATCATCTTTTCCAATTTTTCTTTTAGCATTTCTAGAGCCATTTTCTCAAGTGATATCCTTACATGTATATCATAGATGTTGTCTACTACAGACATCTTTGGGGTTTCAATTAGGTTTCTTGCTTTAGAAATATGCTACTGTAGAATAGTAAGATTAGGCAATATGTGTGCCTGTAGCTCTGTAATCTCACCTCTTATTTGTGTTTCAACATCCCATATTTCTTGCCTTAGCCTGTTAGCCTCAATGACCTTGTCATGATGCGCCTTGATACTGTCTACATTTGAGGTTAGGCTTTGTGCACCCACTGTGACATTAGAATCTATCTCTGCTAATTTGTCACTATTTTCCTTTGTAAAATTTTCAAGTGTGCACATCTTTTGAACTAAGGTAATTTCCTTAGCAATCATTGGCTCTAATTGATCAGTTAGTTCAGAGAGCTTTACCTTGTTCAGTGCCACATCTTGGCTGATTTTATCAATTAACTTGTATTGATACTTCATCTCTACTTGTTCTTCCATATCTTGTTCTGCATCTATATTCTAGTCTGTGATTGCATCGGTAAGAATAGCTATGTGCTCCTTAACTGTAGCATTTTGCTCAAGTTTCACCTCAGGAACAAGTTGTTGTAGTATGTCTCTTGCCTTGTCAAGTGCCATTGTTTCCCTATGTTCCTATATCATTTTCTTCTGAATGGATTTCCTTTGACATAGCACTCCAAACTCTTGAAGTTTATCACTATCCAAAGTAGTAATATCCCAATTTGGGACTTCTATTACTTCATCCAGTGTAACAGCCAAGATGCCTTTCTTTAATGCTTTCTTCTTCTTCTTCTTTGGTTGGGTGGCAGATTGATGTACTACCATTTGTACAACATGAGATTGGGTGGATTTGGTAGGTGAGGGTCGAGAAGATGAAGTGTCCTTTTGTATCTGTTCTGAGTCCACTGGCGTGTTTGGTGAAGATGTCTCCTCATTTGCCTTAGGTGTATCAATAGATATATCTTCTTTGATTTGTGTGCATTCATCCTGCTTGACTACTTCACTTTTATCTTTTTCTTCAACCTTTCTCAATGTATCCTCAGCTTTGTTATCTGCCTCTTTGTTTTGTTCATTTGACACTTCTTGTTGATTGTTTGTTGCATCCTTCATTTTTGTATCTATATCCTTTTGAGTGTTGGATGCATCTTTGTTTTCATCAGTACCCATATCCTTGGGTATATCATCATCTTTCTTAGATGATTTATCCTGACTTGATTGAATATCAATAGCATTTATTAATATATTCAT